>JAIUND010001001.1:0-45291 GCA_034699125.1 Gisinianus flammeolus | reverse complement strand
TTCAAGGGAAAAAGTTTTTTCAAAAAGAATAAAAAAACTAGAAAGATGCCATTGCTTCAGAAATGTATGTGCAGGTACACATCTACTTTTACAATTAGTCAAGTGTCTTTTTTAATATTTTACATAATTGTAATCATATAGGTACAGTCACATTATGGTCCATAATTTATGGAGCACAAAAGTAGTACATGCGCCTAAATGATTTCAAAATATTTTCGATATACATAATTAATTATTAATTAATTATTCTGCATTCCATTACATAATATTGTTTGCATATTATAAATATAGTGAATGTGAATAGTTGAATAGGTATACATTAGTTCATTAATACATAATTTACGTCATATACTTATTGCAATTGTGATAGGTGTACGCTATATTATAGCTATGAAAATATTTAATAGATAATTTAATATTACATATTTAAATCATAATATGAATTATGACTCGTTGCAGTTGAGCAAATAAACACTAATTTTACAATCATAATTAAATTAATTACTTACTGGAATTTCCTTCAAACATGTAACAATCGTGAACTATTTCAAATCACATTAACAGTGCCTTGACAAAATAAATTCACAAATTAATACATATTTACATGGATAACATTATGGTTGATAAGAAACAATAAAATACGTAGATTTTTACGAATTAAGTAGGTAATACCTACTAGGTATATATGTTAAGAGTTTCATATAGTCGATATTTAACTAGGAGACAACAATTTTGATCAGATCTTGAGAAATAATTGATAAAAAATATTTCGAGTTCAAGTTATATATATTATGCTGGACGAAGGTGATTTTCCTCTGGAGCAAGATTGACAAGGACAGCACTTCGTTCCCATAAATTCTTGGCTACTTCAGGATCTTGTGCTAACTGAGATGGCTTTGAAAGCTATAATACAAGAATATAATGTTTATGAATTTACATTAAATGTTTGTAAGTGGGTATTTATATAGAAATAGGTTATTTACCAACCAAGAAAATTTACAAAACCGAAAATTCTAGTAAAACTAACCTTGCAATTTTCAAAGTATTCTCCAGTTATTCCATCAACATTTTCATCAACAGCAAGTTGAATTGTTGGTTGTGCGCCTTCCCAAGGTGTCTAAACAACATAATCATTATAAGTATTTAATAAGTATTGACATTTGATTTGACACTTTATACACTATATAACTAACTTATTTAAAGGGGTTATTTATTGTTACCTTGAAGAACATTTGAGAGACCATGATCATATACTTGAACCATTTCCTTGAATGTCGGAAAATAGCTGTTTTGACTCCTCCTGGGTTAATGGCATTGCAAGTGACTCCTTTGATTCCAGCAGCTTTGACACGTCGCGACAATTCCTTAGCAAAAAGAATATTACAGAGTTTTGTCCGGGCGTACAAGAGTTTGGGTTCCCAATATTTCTCAGCATTCAAATTATCCAAATCCAAAGTTTTAGTCCATGTGTGAGCAACAGACGACACCATGATGATTCGAGCTTTCCCAGTTTTCTTCATCAATCCTAAAGAAAATTATAATGGACTCAAATGATGTAATTAATAAGTATGAGTCAAAGAAAAGTTCCATGTAGGGACTTCAAGTAACTAAAAATTTACCCAAGAGTATATTTGTGAGAAGGAATGGTCCAAAATGGTTTGTAGCAATTTGAAGCTCCAGTTTATCCTCTGTAATACTTTTACGCAACCCAGCAACTCCAGCATTGTTCACCAAAATATCAAGACGTGTTTCTTCTTTTAGAATTTCGGCACAAAATTTTCGAACGGATTTCAATGAGCTGACATCAAGCTCCTTTGCGACGACATTGACTTTAGAGGAATCGGCTGCTTTCCGGACGATTTCTATGAATGAAATATTTTATGAATGAAAATCATTATTTAATCCTACAATCAATGTTCCTGCTTAGTATATGTACTACATAGTAATATAGTAATAGGTAACCTATTATAGGTTATATTTATAAAATTACCGCAAGCTTCTTGTGCTTTGTCCACACTGCGACAGGCAAGAATGACTTTAGCCCCTCGACGAGCTAATTCTTTGGCTGCTTCTAATCCGATCCCTGTTTATTATGCATTATGTATAAATAAATTAAGTCAAACATTTTGAATAAAACATTTCTGTATATTGAAACAAATAATAATCAACAACAAAATATATATATACTAACCGCTATTTGCTCCAGTAATTATTGCAACTTGACCATCTACTCTTCGTTTACTCTTACAGACTCCACAAACGGCTTTCATGTAAATTTTGATTGTGACTGCAATTAGGACAACTGCAGCTAACAGGTAAGAAAAACCGAGGAGAATAGCTGACAGAATACCCATTGTTGGTGTCTATATATAAAAAAGAAAACAAAAAATTTCAAAATTTGGACAAATGTAATTTTGCACCAAACTATATTACTGTAGTATGACTACAATTAAAGTATTTTCATGGAAAGTTCACGACCGCAATGTTTCTGTAATATATTTATTGTTTAATATTGCGTCAGAGGATTATTAAATTATGGGCCATAAACTTTGTTTTCATAACGAGTCCTCCATATATATTATATATTACGTCAATTTTTAATATTTTTATACATTTTTTCTCACGAATATGTTAGGCAATCGTCTTTCTATAGTCACACCACCAAACTGACATTTACTCAAAACGTGAGAGTATAAGAGATAACGCAGAGAATTTATAAAATTTGTATGTACTTACTGCAATATTTACTGTACTACTTAAAATACCGAGTAATTAGTCCTGGACAGGATTCGAGACTGACATTAAATAAATACTATTTAACAATGAATTTTGTGCTACAAACCTCAAGAAAGAAACCGGTTTCTCACATCGGCATAGAAAAATCATTCGAATAAAACGAACTGCCAAAAATGTGATTTAAACTCGAGATCATTTCAAAATTTACTAAACTTGTCTTTTAAATTAAATATCGACAATTTCAAACCATCATCATTATAAAAGTAAAAAACATCTTCGTTTGTGAATAGAAAATGAATAAAAATAAAAATACAATTAGTTCAATTAAATACTTCCTGGGCCGGCGTTAGGTCACCTAAGTACATTAGGTATGTACGATTATACTTAATTTCTCAAGGTATTTTCAACTTGAAAGCGTGTGTGAAGTACTTTTTCTATATATGATATATTAGGTATGTTGATTTATGATTTGCATTCGATTTTTAATCAATTATGTATTTCTTTTTATACTGTGTACAGAAAGAAACGGGACCATCTTAATTCAGTCCAGGATTCTTCAATTTACGATTGGAAAATGAGTAATAATAATAGTACTAATCAGTCTTTTGTGACAGCTTCTCCAGGATCAAATACGAGGTCAAGTTTAAATACTATAACGAGTACTCCATCCTCTCAAGAACCAGCATCAAGTTCTAGTTTGACTGCTGCAGCTGCCACAGTACCCACACCAAGTCGAAGTTCGGCAACCAGTAGTGGTAGTTCTTCTTCTGAAGAGAAAATCTTGTCGAGATTTACAAGTATTTTATTGGCTGATGGTAGTCGAAAGAAAATTGAAGTAGCTGATCATTTCAAGCGTTTAGCTTACCTTAGAAAAGAAGCAGATCAATTAGAGAAAACTGACTGGCAATATGAACCTGTTGAAAAACTTTTGGGCAAATAGTGAATCCGCGATAAGCGAAATCATCATCATTACTTTTTTAACATATATATATAAATGAAACGTATACACGCATAATAATTAATAATACTTACTATATTTATTTTTCAAAACTACAACTATACAAACTCTGACAGTGCCAAATCTATATTTGGACATTGAATACAAACTTGATTTCCGAGTTAGCCCGTGAAGCGATACCATAAAATTGTACTTGACTTTTTCCGTGAACATTTTTTATTCTGTCGAAATTGTACTTTATAATACATAGAGGAGTACAGATATCTAATATTAATATTATTAATACTATTAATTTAATAGTATAATATTTAATATATGTTTGAAGATGAAAAACTTTGTGATGCTTTCGAGTGGAAATGACCAGTTTAATTTGTTAGGCTCAAGTGCAGCCCTTAATAATGAAAATAATGTATTCTCTTTAATTGACGAATCTTATGAATTTCAAGACTGTATTATAGATTGGGATTTTATACTTTATAAAACTAAAATTGACTCCATTGTGAAATCTAAAACTAGTGCTTATAATTGGTATATCAAAGGAATCAATATACAAACATCACTTAAAGTTTTTTCACATGAAATTGTAGACATTTCAAAAGTGATCGTATGTGGTAGAAGGATCTATGGACTCAACAAAGAAGAAGCTACTATTTATCTTGTGAATATTGATGTGGACTCTCAAAATCTTTCATCATCATCATCAAATATTTTAGAAGAAATGATACAAGTACAATTTAATTGTGATGGTAGAAAACCTAATATTGTTGACATATCATCATCTGGGAAAGAATGCTTTGCCATTGACAATGAAAATGGAGTTTATAAAGTACCGAATCTACTCTGGCGTTTTGAAGGCACAAATTTCTGTAGTATTCATAGTGGTTTTGGATTTAATTTATTACTGACTGATACTGGAGCTGTTTACTCATTTGGAAATGGAAGTCGAGGAGAACTTGGACAGAGAATCCCAAATATGACTGACATTCATATTGATGTATCCAAGTCCAATGAAGAAAAACCATCATCTCTTATTTCAAAACCGAAAAGACTCGACTTCTTTGATGATTTGCCGTCTGTCGTTGTATCTCTTTCTTGTGGAGGCTATCACTCGCTTGCATTAACATCCGATGGAGATTGCTATTCGTGGGGATGGAATGAATCTGGTAATACATTTGAAGTATTTATAATGTAAATAATAAAAAGAAATAATAAAAAGAAATAATAAAAAGAAATCATAAATATCATTCATAAATTCATACTACATACTACATATACTACATACTACATATACAAGTATGTATATAAATTATTTATATACATATTGAATGATATTTATGATTTCTTTTTATTATTTATTAAATTTTATTATATTTAAATATAGGCCAACTTGGACATTCAATGGAGAAACTCTCGTCAATATCTTCTGATCCTTATCCCGTGGACTTGGGTTCAGCTGATGATCCTATTGTTAATATTGGAGCGGGTTCAAGACATTCGTTCGCTATACTCAAAACCGGCAAGATCTTCTCTTGGGGATTCAACAAATTCGGTCAACTTGGCTTGGGTGACAATGAAAATAGACTTCTACCGACTCAAGTTAATATTGCACCTGTGATTGATAATCTTCATTCTTTTAAGGTATCTGAATCGAAAGTTCGAGTACAATGTGGTCGATGGATGTCTTTACTATATTATTCGGCGTAATCATTAATGAATTAAAATTTTCAAGTGGAACTAAGTAAGTAAGTGTATTGTAAATGGAAGGTACACTTTGTTGTAATAATTTTTTCTCATCAGCCTAAGAGGAATTTTTCAGATGGAAAACGGACAATATATGTGTAAATTTTTAAATTTATATTTAGTAGGTTATAAGTACCTGTACACATTACAAATAAAAAAATGGGTTCGCTATAAAGACCAAATAAAGTAATGCTATAAAACAAACCATCGATCAATTTTCGCTTTTAGTTGAATTTTATTTTTCACTCACAAATGATAAAACAGTTCACGCACTGTATTTTACAAGATTTTTATTTAAAGAGTTAAAAATTGGGAGTCATATTACAGAATATTTGGACAAGAATGGGAAAACTTAGAAGAGAAGTACAGAAAAGTTCGTAACTGTAATTTTTAAGATTTGGTATTATTTGTTTTTTTCATTTCATTTCGTTGTTTTCCTTGAATGATAATACTATCAATAATAATTATGAGTTTTAAACTCACGAGTTTATAAAATAAACGTATGCATATATTGTATAGGTACTAATGTTTTATAAAAATGAGAACGTCCGATTAGAAAATTTCCTTAAAACGACCTACAAGACATAATGAATGGCAACTTCACAATTTCTAATTCTGAACACAAGACAATACCTTTCATTTTCATCAAGTATCATCTAATTCTAAAATTCATTAACGTGAGTAGGTATTTGATAATTATTATCAGATAATACAACAACAATTCAAAAGTTTCGTATAAGGTTATCCATCGAAAATCGAAACGAATACTGTAAGGCATATTCCAGTTACAAATTTCCTTACATACATATTATAATAAAATAACATTTTTAGAAAACGTTGTGGGGCTACAAAATAATACACTTGATATTTTCATTTTCGTACAACTATTTCCGCGCAGTATTAGATCTGGGAAATATTTGATAGCCCACGTTTTTGTTCGGAAAGCACTTTTTCTTCATGTATGCAATTAAATCTGGTTGTTGTAAAAACAAGCTTTTATGAAGATGATCCGCTGAAAACAAAAAACAAATGAATTATCTTGTATGTACATAAATAAAATTCGGTAAAGTTTGACAAGTAAAAGGAAGAAAACAAAAAATAGAAAAAAAAATTCTTCTTTCCCACTTACTGTCTTTAGCCCAACTTGGTATTGGTTTATTCTTTCGGTGCTCGAGTTCTTCATCCAAATCAGGGAAAAGTGTAATTTCGTATTGAGATGTCACATCAACTGTTGTATCCGCGGCAGTCATGAAAGATGCATCTTCCGCTGAATGTTCATGACCCATAGGTACTGAACTTTGATCGGGTACATTCGGATGTGTTTTCAAAACGGGAGATGGTGGTTGTCTTGGCGGTGGTAGTTTAGGAGCTGGCATCACGTTTTCAGTCTGCTGGGAAGGAACAGTTTTCCCAATTGGTTTCCAATGGGAATTTCCAGCAGGGCTCACTAGATTAACTTTAATTGGATTTGAAACTGTAGATCCTCCAATATTCCTTGACAAAGCAGCAGCACTTCCAGAATGATCTTTCGATAACTTGGACTGTAAAAAGAGAGAAATATTTAGATTTTAGTACATACATAATGCATTCCTGTGAGCTCGTGTGCATGCTATATACAACAAACAATAGTAGTTATTACTATTTATGATTCTACTAATAGATATTTCAGCTAGTTTGTAAATATACTAGTATGTAATTATTATAAACTTTACATTATTAAAGAAAACCCTTACTTTTCCTGGAGGTGGAACCACCTTCTTGAGATCTGGACATGAAGAATAGGAGGATCCTCCAAATTCACCCACAAGAAGTTTGTTTTTCGGCTTGATGATTGGATGAGGTGGTGGATGCATGGGAAATGTTGTTTTTATTACCTTTTTGACAATATTCTGCACAAAGCCCTTATTTCCATGTGCAGCATCTCTCCTTTCTTTTTTCTCCTTCTCTTCTTGCTCGGCTCTTTTCTTGTTTTCTTCCACCTTGAGTTTCCATTGCAAATTTTTTCTAATTGTAAAAAATGACAGAAATAATGACATTAAAACTAGCATCAGTATTATTTACTACAAATGATGAGAAAAACATGTCTTTTACCAATATTATCTATCAAAAATATTTAAAGTAGGAAAACATGACCACATACAATGCCTGTGCTAATTTCTGTTGTTCTAAAATGTCTCTCTTCTTATCAGCACATTGTGCCTGCTTATCCACAGGTTTTTTGAGAGTTTGTTGGACATTACTTGAAGAGTCCGAATGATGCACTTTTTTAAACTTATGCCCAGTACTGGGACTGGATCTTTTATCTATAATAGGCTTAGGTCCTTCAGTCTTACTTCCGCCCCAAGTCTTGGTTGAAGATGCACTCGAGCTGCTACTTGAACCGCTAGCAAGGGAGCTACTAGAATGATATTTACCGAATCCGGAAGCTCCGTTGACAGCAACTTTTGAACCAGAAATTTTAGGTTTATCTACTGGGCCAGTATGGGACTTCTCTACTGTTCCAGGTTGAACAGCTTTAGGTTTCTCTACTGTTCCAGGTTGAACAGCTTTAGGTTTCTCTACTGTTCCAGGTTGAACAGCTTTAGGTTTTTCTACTGTTCCAGGTTGAACAGCTTTAGGTTTCTCTACTGTTCCAGGTTGAACAGCTTTAGGTTTCTCTACTGTTCCAGGTTGAACAGCTTTAGGTTTCTCTACTGTTCCAGGTTGAACAGCTTTAGGTTTCTCTACTGTTCCAGGTTGAACAGCTTTAGGTTTCTCTACTGTTCCAGGTTGAACAGCTTTAGGTTTCTCTGCTGTTCCATACTGAGGAGCTTTAGGTTTCTCTACTGTTCCATGCTGAGGAGCTTTAGGCTTTTCAATAGGTCCTTGTTGACTTTTAGATGGTGAAGTAGTTGGGGTCATGAAATCAGAAACAGTACGACTATCATGTTGTATCTGAGATGGCAAAAGTTTTATCGGCTTCAGAGTTAAATCAATAGGACTCTCTTTCTGGACAACATTAAAAGTTTGATCCGATGGAACTTTGACAAAAGTCTTGTTTGAGTCGTGTGTACTAGCAATTACAAACGTTTGATTGCTGCTACTTGGAGTATCAACGTCTGTGTGTGTTTGTGTTGTATTTTTGTCATTCAGGTTGGTGTCCGGGAATGTATTGGTATCTATTGAAAGTAGAGGTGAATCCGCATGATTAGGTTTAGTCACAGTTGGTTTTATAACAAATGTTTTATCGAATCCAGCGGCGGCGGAAGATGATGACTCATTCTTTTCTGCGGATGTTTGTTCAACTACTGATGGAAATAATTTTTTTACTGCTTTCTTATCAAAACTAGACTTTCCTTGAGTAGACTTTTTGAATGATGGTTTTCGGAATTCTTCATTTGCTGCTGGCTCTTTCCTAACGTTTTGAGATTTTTCATCATTTGAATTTGGAGTTAAGTTTGCACTTGACTTATTAGCGTTCCGTGGAATTGTGATGGGACTATTTTCTTTTCCATTTACTTTTGCAATTGAGTTTACGGGGTCTTTAATCTTTGGGCTTGGAACTGCTGGGATAGAAGGAGCACGAGTTGTTGCAGATGTCTCAACAGCTGGATCTAACTTTTGACCTTCAAGTTTTTCACACAGAACAGGAGGAATGGGAGGGAGTATATTGGTATGAACAGGCACTTTTTTTTGTGAATTAACCTTTTGTTGGACTTGATCTAACTCTTTATGGCTCAACTTTTGAAGAATTACCAATTGTGTCAGTTTTACATTCTCCTTTTCATGTGAAATGAGTCTTTTCTTTGAGGATTGTTTCTCTGGTTCTGAAGTAAATTTAAAATCTTCCGGAATATTTTGACTTCTGGCTGTTTCATCATCCAAACCTGATGCCTTCCTCTTTGTACCACCAGTACAGTTTAAAAGTTTCGAATCTTCCGTCATATTTGATGGTCCTCTTGAAATATACCCCGTATCAACTGTTGAAACGGTTGGGGCAAAACTGACTTTATGGGAACGAGATTCCGTCCTACTCACATCAGTTGACGAAGGCACATCCAAGATAATACTTTTCATCTGTTCTAGTTTTTTTGCTTCAGATCTAGTGACCCTTTGTAATGGCTTAAACGAAGGTGATTTAGGCAGAATCACATACGAAACCTTTAAATCACATTAAATAAATTATATTTTTAATTTTATGTTTTAGTATAAGAAAAAAACTACGGCACACCTATAGTATTAAAAATAATAAATAATTAACCTTTCCTCCTTGTCAAGAAGAATAGCATGAGGTATAACTTTTGACTATATATAGTACTCCAAAAATTTCTTACCCTTTTCTTCTTCTTCTTGTGTTTAGATGCAGGAGGAATATCAACATTTGAAACTTCAACGCTTTCACGACCTTCTGGAATTGGAGAGGGTCTGTGAATGGCTTTACCATACTCTACAAAATATTGATCAATTAAGTCATTTCAAGTATAGAAGTCTCGTAAAAAACTAGTATTTTACTTTTTAATTATTAGAAATATAATTAGTTAATATGAATAATAATTTTACGAATAAAGAACAAATGAAAATATCGTACTAGGGCATCTTGAAAAGAACTTTTTCATTAATGGAGTTTCAGCAGCTGAAGCCACATTGTTATTGTTATTAGAGCGGGTTTGCTTTCTTGATGTATTAACTCTAGATTGAAGCGTTTCTTGGAATTCCTACAACAAACCAAATAAAAAAGAAACATGTAACCACAATTGGATAAAAATCCCGTAAAAACAATGTCTCTAAGTAGTTGAATTGAATACAGAATTGACCATAAATTCAATTTATTACCGAAAATAAAGTTTGAACATCCTCAACTTGATCAAACATTGGCTGCTGTAAAACTGCAGCAAAGCATTCACAGTCTTCTTTACTCGGCGGCTTTGGCACATTTTTCTTCTTCACTATTGCTACTATTTGTACTTCTTCCTCATTCTCTTCAACCTCACCTACGGACTCTAAATGAGGATTTCGGCTACTTGCTGATGATGTCTCTGTTTTTGTCGTTGCTCCAGAGTCTTTACTTGTTGCCTTTGCTCTCTTGGCCCTTGGTGGCCGACCTCTGACCGGGGATTGTGGTTTACTTTCGACTCCTTGAACTGTTGCACTCTTTTGTTTTGACCTCGTCTGAACCATGATGAAATAGAGGATCTTAAAAGTATTTTTGAACGTGGCTTTCTAGTCTACATGAAAACAAATCACAGCGAGAACAATTGAAGAAATTAGAATTGCAACATAACATGACACAAGGAACATAATACACAGTAATACACACATACAAAATGAATCTTTCAATTTGAAACCAAAACAAAGTAGTACACTTAGTGTACTGGAATTGGCATTTGCCAAACTGAGTTAAAATGGATAGACATTATGTATTACCTTAATGACTGGGATTTTGATGAAGTATAATTAATTAATGTTAATATGTAGTGACTGCCGAAGGAATCACTCAAAGTTAAAACTAAATAAAAGTATAAAAGTAAAAAAATGACAGAGAAAGAGAGAAGACCAAAAAGAAAGCTTCTCTAATAGCTCTGAGATACAATGAAAATTTTCTGTAACCGACAAAGTCTCCTCGCGCTCCGTCCGAGCTAAAAAATTTGAACCAAGTTTGAATCAAATGAAAAAGATGTGGAACGAATGAAAAACGAGTGTAAATATTTATGAGTTTCATGCTATCAAAAAACCTCAAACCAAGCTTAATTGCGTAGAGATGACTTAAATAAATCGCTTTATCATCTAGTTTAAATACACACTTAAATAATTTAATCACAATTTCACAACTTGTTTTCCTAAATTATGTGTCACATGTCCCCATCAACGAATGATTTTGTTGTAGATCATTTAAAATTACAGTGTAAACTTGATATGAATAGCCAGTTTCAGAATTTCATCACACAAATGTTTTTTTTGAGGGCGAGCTAATGGTTGTTAAAATATGTGTAAGTCCCAACCATATTCGCGTGCTTCTTCCAAAAACAAGGTAAATAAATAAATCATGTATACATTGTCGATTGTTTATAAAATAAAATAAACCATTATTAATCGTGTGTGAAAAACGTTTTGTCTTTATTCCGCTGTCAAATAGACTGTAATGATAAAAAAATGCGAATGAGTCTAAAATTCGTTGACAGGAAGTTCCCGTTCACTACTATTTCCTCCTTCCTCTTTGTGACTTTCAGACTCTTCTTCTTGAGGTTTTCCCTTCTCGGCTTCCAAGTTAAACTGCTCTCTTGCAGTTAAAATATGCATATAATGTTTCTGTCTCTTGGTAGACGGTTTTTTTCTCCTTGTGATTTCTAGGATTTTCGTTGATCCAGCTAATTGCTCTTCTAATTTTTTTCTGGAAAATGTGGAATGCTTTGACCTTTTCTTTCTAGATGATGCATTAGATCTATGCTTGACAGATACGTGACGCAGTAACCGTTGCTGTAATGAAAGAACATGAACATGAAATGATTAATATTTTACTCGTGGTTGTTTACAAATTTCTCATTCTAATATCAATTATACACATCGTTGATATATTATTATAACTATGTATTTAAAACCTTAGATGACAACTCTTGCCCACAATGTTCACAGGGGAAAAGTTTGCCTTGATGGGAAGTTCTAATGTGCGATAGTAAATTCCTGTTGTGGAAATATACCCTGAAAACATGATATTGTTTAAAAGTTAAGATTTTGTAACATCTACTTGTATTTCACCGTGTGATTTGTCAAATCAAGTACATACGATGAGAATGAGCTACATATATGTCATCATAATAAAAATGGCAATAAAGGTTTACATATTACCGTGAACACTCCGGAAAAGTACACTTGTACTCGGTACGATTAGACTCTAAATGAGTAGTTTGATGGTCTTTGAAGCTGCATTCTCTGCTGAATACTCGCTCGCATTTATCGCATGGAACTAAAAGATTAGATTTAAGTAATTGTTTTTTTTGTACATAAATATACATAAAGTATTAAATTCATATGATATACTAATAATATAAGATAATCCATTGCATATTTAGTCCGTACAGGTTGTGCATTTTGGATGTTTCTCCTCTTTGTGGTCTCGTAATTTTGTAAAACGGGTAAAGCTTTCAGGACATTTTTTACATTTAAAAACGGATTTCTGCTTCCCCTTGTGTCCTTTTTCATGTTGTTTCAGCATTATATAAGTTTCAAATGTGATGCTACACGTAGCACAGCTATGAGTAAAAAATAAAATAAAATAATTAACTCACTTTCATCTCAAAGTACACCTACTTATACATATCTATATGTGGAAGCCGTTAAGAAAAGGGTGCACACTTATTGCTTTCTAGACTCGAGAGTTATAGCGCCTTGAATATTATCGGCTGATTTTTAAATTCAAGAGCAAAGCACAAATCATCGGTTTACTTTAATTCCGAATTTTTGGAGAAGTTTAACGACGATTTTAAACTACTTTTTATCAGTAAAAATGGTTTAAAGTCGTAAAAGCTTCTCCATGTTCTGTTGTCCACCAATATGCAAAAAAGTGATTTTCACCAAGTGCACCCTTTTCTGGCAGAGGACCTCATATGTATACGTAAAATTTATGTGTGAAATTAAACAATCAATTAAGGTTATTTTGTATCTTGACTCACTGGAAAGAATTCACCCGGGTATGAGATGTTTCGTGTTCTTGAACTTGCCATTCTTTCTCAAACTTTTGCTCACAAAAAGAGCATGGCAACAAAACTTTTTGTGACGGATGGGCTCTATTTCGATGTTGAACAAGCGAAAAATCTACATCAAAACTAGCAAAACATCCAACCACAGAACATCTAAATCCATAAAAAACAATCGAATAATTTGAAGTTAAATTACAAAATTCCGTGATGAGAAAATGATTATGCATGTATAGACTGTTAGACACATTCTCATAAAACTTACCTAAATTCTTTTTTAATGGTGAAATGCACATTCCGCACATGCCGTTTTAAATGTTCATGTCTGAAGTAGGCAGCAGAACAAGTTCCATGATCGCACACGAAAGGTTTCTATAACGTAGGAAAAGAAAACATAATCATATGTTATATCAAGATGATACATTTTGGTCATTTCTTAATCGTAATAATAAAGTGAAAATTGGCAAGACTTCAAGACTCATAGCGAAGAGATGATTTTCTTACCGTTCCAGAATGAGTTCTCTCGTGAGCTTCCAATAAACATGGTTTGAAGAATGATTTTGGACATTGTTCGCAAAATAATTCTTTACCTTTTGGCATCTTAATGAACGAGTCGCATTAGTTGAACAAATTAAATGAAACTTGACGAAAACTAATACCCGAAATTAAAACTCTCCAAAAAATCAGTTTAAACCTGGTGCGCGCTAGAATTTCCAAGGACATATTATATATCTACCTTGGATGCATTTAATGAAATAAATCTTGAAAACAAAATTATACGTAATTATCCCGTTTCCTTTCCTTTTATTACTATTTATCTCTTTTCCATAAAATGTACAAATCACAACACTCTGATTAAGAGAAGTTCACATGGATTATTAGTTTTTTTGTTCTCATGCATGCACATCATATCTTCGATCCTCTCTCAATTACTCATGCATGTTTGATACTATACGCAGTTTATTTTATAACTAAATGTGATGTATATTTTATTCTATCATGAACACGTTCTGTATTCCTTTTTCTTGGCCAGAGACAAGTTACCACTATGAGCTTTAGCATTATCGGAAGTGATGACATAATTTCCCATTGTCATTAAATTCTCTTTTGGTTTCTTATCACACTTTCGATATTTGAGTGGAATGTCCATGTCAATATTTGCGTTTTGAGCATCGTCAGTTTGCAGAGCTTCAGGTAGTTTGACCAGTATCGTCTGTCCAGGTCCAAATTCAGAAATTTGAGTGGGCTGTCCGAAATTACGAATAGGGGATTGAAGAGGCTGCTTTTTACACTCGAGATATTGTGAGTAAGAATCTTCGGAGCGTTGACATGGCACGTGTTTACATTCCAAATAACATCCTAGTCGACAAGCATCCGGAAGTGCATGTTTAGCCAATGCATTGATTGGATTTGTGGCAATACCTTCTTTACCCAAGTTATCAGGACGATATGGGACGACAGGGTGTTCGTAAATATCTTTCGGGTGATTACTATCAAGCATAAACAGAAAAATTCAATTAAATTTCCATCTTTCTATAATCATAACGAATAATTTTAATAAAACTATTTTCTTACTCTACACAATAGAAAATTACCAAATGAAACATTTGCCAGCAAATATTAAAAATATTTTATACAATACTTACATAAAATCCGCCTGATACACAGAGAGCATATCGTAAGGATCAAAGGGATTAAATATTTTCTTTATCTTGCAAACAGGAGGTGCCATTTGAGGTTCATAACCAGTATAGCTAAACAGAATATTATGTATGATTAAGGTCTTTGTTACATAATTCGGGAGATAAAATATATATGGAATACATATCGTAATACTCACTGTGGAATCATTTTATCATAAGGTTGACGAAGCTTGTTTTCCCTAGCTAATCGTAAATTTTCTTCCGTAGGAGTGGGATGCTTCTCAGGACATTGAGCATATCTATAATAATAATAATATTCATATCATCAGACTTAATTAATTGATTCCAGAATTTCACAAATGTACAAACATACTGTACTAAATAATTAAAATGATAAATGTTCATTTGTTTTTGAATTTCTTACTTGGCACGATCCAAATACTGTTCTTGAAAATAAGCATCCTTATCATGGCAATTCAAATCCAGACATGGATTGTTAGAAATTGTGTCACAGCGTTGAGCCGTTGTGCGAACTTGAGGACGATCCCATTTTTCAAATACATCTCCCAGTTTGACCAAAGTACAACTGGCTAATTCAGGTTTTGGTCTAACTGGATCACCCGGTGGATTCTCGATAGATGATGTTGGCAAGTCCCGAACTAATAGTGGGCGTGCAGCTCCATCTTTATTCATTTCCCGGTATGTCGAAGTCCAAATGTACTTCTTGAGCATATTCTTGACACAATCACTAGACTCAGCCCGCCACCAGCTTTGATCTTCTTTCCACGGCTTTTTATATTTTGGAGGTGGTAAACATTCATAGTTATTAATACAATTCGCTTCAACTCTTTCTTGTTCTTCAGGAGGAAGTGGAGCTAGTTTCCGTTCTTTCTTTGCATCCACGGCATCAACTTTTGCTTTGTATGCTTCAAATTTATCTTTCAGTATCTATATAATTCAAAGCCCATCAAAATTCAAATGTGAATCAGATAATTTGCCAATTCCATTTGAGAACCGATATACATGTACTACGATATTTCATAAAAATACAAGCTCACTCGTTTATAGGCGACAGTATTTTCAATAAAAGGATAGTTTGGATCTCTATAATCAATAAAGTTTGTAGAAGAGTAGATCTTCGCTCGAGGGTTGTCTGTCATTGGCATATTTGTTTGTTTATAACATTGCCGACAATAACACATCTCATCCGTCTTTATCACTTCCCGATTCTCTTCATACCTAAATTTTTTTCACAACAATTAAATAAAAGTTTGTTAAAAATTGTACAAAATCATTTAAACGTACAAAACATTTCAATCATATAGCAAAGAGTATTACAAATTTGGATCGCCTGTGGCCAAACATCGACACCATGGCTTCTTGGTAGCTTGAAGCTCTAATAAATTATAGAGTTTAATAAAACAAATTCAGAAATCAAATTAGCATGTCAAATTCAAGTGAGTAAAGACAAGTTAAGTGTGAAGAACAGAAATTTCTCATTGGCATTGTTTTTATTTACCAGGATCAATATGTGAATCAGTGGGAACAAAAGTTGGTTCACGATTCTGATTCTGTTCAGAACAGCAAATGATCTCTCTTGCATCAGTCTTCTCCTCCTCATATTGGCAATCCTTGTTTATCATACAGTCTTCATATCGACCGAATTCTTCAGACTCAATGTACCTGGAAAGGACGAACGTTCATAAGTATTTTATAATTTTATTTAGAATCGAACGAAAACAATACACAACAGTCAAATTAAGCATTTTCTCAAGAAGCAAAAGTTGTAATAAGAATTTTTTAATTCACCTATCAATTTTCTTGGATTTTGGATTTTGGAACTCATCTTGGTTGGTAGTGACCCAACGCTTGCAGCGATTGTTTGTCATCATCTTGATTAATCTTGTAGGGAAAATGTATTTCAGTTTGGCAAGGAATAGTTGACCAGAATAATATTATAGTGTGAGGTAAACGAGATCAGATAGAGAGGCGTTCGTATTTAAAAAAATTCACTTGAAAACGTGCACTGCACCTATATTATTATTTAACAGCGATTATATATACGTACGTATTATGCATAGGTATATAGGTAGTTACATAGTTTAATAGATAGCTATTCACTACCATGCGCTATGTATAATTAGAAAGGGAACTTTCAATATAATTATAAAACTGTAATAAATACATACAGAGGAAAATAATGAAAAGTTAAGCAAAGACTAATACGAAATAATAATTTGTAACTATGACATAAAACTGAACAAGGTTGATCATTGGATATAAATATATCATCGATCAAACAGTTTCACCAGTTGTATTATTATTGGCACTATACAGGTAAACACGCACAATATAAGACGAGAGATGGAATTATTCCTCATCTGATGAAGCCAAAGTCATGAATCGATTTAACTTTTCCGAATTCCCATCATTAATTTCATCCCGACGGCGATGATTTTTCCTAGCTTCTTTTTTAAATCGTCTACCATCATTTTCAATTAGGTCCTCTTTCGCATCACAAATTGTTGTGTCCGTTCCATGTACTGCAAATTGAATGAATTTCAACAAAATTTGTCTCATTGGTGAACTGGAATCGAACTCCTTATCAATGAATTGAGAAATTTTTCCACAATACGTTTCCGTAACTTTTGTAGAAATATTGTATACAATATGAGAGTTGAGTGTGGATATTTTCGGTGGTCTCAATGGGTTTCCCAATAAATTGTTGAGCATGTTAGTATGAAAGGTGATACCGTGGTATTGTGAGAAATAGAAAACTCGACTAATGTCATAGGATTTCCAAAAACTCCTCCCTTTAAATTCGGGTAGAAAATCAAAACTTTTGAAAAACTTTACAAGTTTAGCATCCATAGTTTGTCTTTTCAATAGACTTGTTATTGACTCGTTGCTCTTGTCGTTTTCGTTATTTACAATCTCTGGTGATTTCACAGATTTTTGACTAGACGCTGGGGAAAATGAATAGAGTTTTAGACAGGATAGTATAACGGATAAGGAGACGGACACTGCAATGAAAAATCCACGAGTCTTTTTCAATTTCCTCACATAGTACAAGCATGTAGCTATCCAGAATTTCAAAAAAGGAGGCCATTCATTAAGAAAATCAATGTCTGTCGTAGAGGTGATTTGGAGAGTTTCCAAAATTATTCGTAGTCTTTTATCATGAGGTAAAAATGAGCGGAAATCTTGAGAGTCCTCAGTGACGGAAGGAAGTGAACCATAATTTTGTAAACATGTTTTGGTGTGTAGAATGAGTTTTTCTATATTGGACTTATCTCTAGTAACGAGGGTCAAAGTACCAGCACCACAAAGAATCCCTCCAGTGACTTGTATGATTGGAACACTGATTGCGTGAGAACTTGGCATAGTTGTCATTTCCACTTGTGGAGTGAGGAAAATAGCTCGATTATAAAATATCTTGATCAAATACGTAGGTAATGAACAGTCGTAATGGGACTTTAAATACCATTCTGGTAATTTGGATCTTTCGACTTTGTCATCATCGTGATTAATATTTTCTTCATCTTCTTCGGAATCATCTGATTGGGATTCCTCATCATTATTACTATTTTCTACTTCAACTGGTTGAGTTTTCTCATTTTGTTCTTTTACATTTAAACTGTCAAGCAAATCACACAAGGATTCTTCTGCTTCTTCAATTTCAGTTTCAATGTTTTCACCTCCAATGATCACCGGTTTTTTATTCATCTCTTCTGATCTTGAATTATTTGGCAGACTTGTAGCACCTTCTTCCATCACATGATGATTTTGAAAAGTTTTGGACGACTTGACAAGATTCCATACATTTTCTTCTCCCCCATCACCCATATAATTTTTAATAATCTGATTCACCAGCACTCTGATTCTTTCCCGTTCAAGTTCCTTAATACTCCCAAGCATGACTTCAATGGCAATTTCAAATGATGGTTGACGTCCAAACCATTTCAAAAGGAATGAAATTCTATCATTTTTATTAACTTTGAATCCTCCTCCCTTCGTACTATGAAATTTTGAAAATACCTGACTTGAAATTTGATCATTTCCAATTACAACAGCAGTGAGGGGTAAAAGTCGAAAGTCGGTTACACGAAATTCCTTGTGACACATTTCTCGTAAGGTAATAGATTTCCCAACAAGACAAAACGGTTTGATGCTCAAATCCAGATGATATTTTTCTAATTCTTCTTTCTTTAGTTGAACCCGTTTAAAATCAATCGTACTCAACGGGATGGTAATTAAACTTGAATAGACAAAAAAGTCAGAGTCGGAACTCAAAACTGGACAGTTTAGTTTCTTGGCAATAAATGCAATAGTACCATCTGCCTCAAATTCCGTTTGAAAACATTCAATGTTTTGCTCCGCAAGAATTTCCAAGAATATAATCTATATATCAAAACAAACATCAAAATATTTACAACCAAATCCAAATGACAACACAATATAAGTTGAACGTATCATAATAATATCTACATAATAATAAATCCTATCTGCATTACTAGGTTGTATTCAAGTATATTTAAATACCTTAATTAAAACGGAAGAGTATGATTTTCCAGGAACTTTATTATGAACATTGTCCTTCAACGATTTTCCAAATCTTTTCATCACAGTACGTAACTTAGCAGATTCATAAGCTCCATCAAATATGACAACAGGTAATATTCCACATTGCTTTAACTTTTGGAAATATTCACGGATTTTTTGAGAAAATGAAATGGGATCTCCTCCAAATAAATGTGGACTGAACTTTGTTATAGAACCATGAAAATACAGGTGGAACATCAAATTACAACCGTCCACGACCACTCCTCGGTTATGAACATAAATTGAATCTGTATATTTCTCACCACATCTCGATAAAAACGTTGTTAGTCCTGTAACACCCATTTTAATTGAAATTAAACTATAATAGTTTACACACACAAAAACTGGACGAATATGGAATATCAAATTGACGCGAATCTGTCGCTGGTTCTTTACACGAGGTCTCTTTGAATTTCGGGCCTCTCCTGAGGATTTTCTCCTGCTTCTTCTTAGATGGACATACTTCATTTTAATTTTGAAAGAAAACTTAACTTAAATATTTAATTAAATATTAAATCCATACTACAATATTTGTTGATGTTGTTGTTGTGGGTACTGCATTATATAATCACGCCTTAAAAATACTACCAAGTTAAATATAACAATATATTGTAACTGTTTCTCACTTCCACAATTCATATAATTGACATGTCTCAACTTCCCCAAGTCGAACTCGAATATAGCAATATTTTAATAGAAACTTCTCAATTAGAGGATATAAGAAAGTTGACAATACACAATTAAATATGTAGCAAATATATAAATAGTACTAATATAATGCAATCAGCTAATATAAGTTATAATTATATATATAGTATCATCGTCTTCATCCACTGTAAATTAAGATCATTTAGTTTAACTGAGCAAAATTACTAATACACCATGAGTTGCAGCAACTTTGTTAAAAGATCCGGAAATGGAACGGGTCATCGTATCGTCAATCAACAGATACAACAACAACAACAGCAGCAAATCCTCAAGTCATGTCTTCGGAAATATTTCCCAGAAAATTTCATAGCAACTACAAAAATAAAAGGAAGTAGTAAATCTCACAACACAAAACTGCAAAATGATGAAAATACTACACCGAAAAGTAGCAACAATAATATAATGTCACGAAAGAAAAGAGTTTCTTTCGCACCCGGTACTGTCATGGTCGACAGGGAGAGTAAACCGTATAATAGGGTAATTTATTAGTATATTAATTCAATAGGTTTTGTGTCTCTGATTGGAGAATAAAGTATATCGTCTGTTAAGTTAAAAAAAGGACGATAATCATTTGGCCCCAGAGGGTGAATACACATTGTGTGCATACGCATATACTGCGTCAGGGGCCAAACGATTATCGACCTTTTTTGAACTTAACAGACGATATATACTGTGATAATGCATAATTTAATTTTAATTGAAATGATTTTGTATATACATATAAAATAATAGATGTTGCCGAAACCGAGGCCTCCACTCATGCCGGATCTTTTCTCAGGTTTTATGATCCCCGAATTCGATCATGTATTCCTCCAACCTCCACCAACATCCAATCAATCTGTCCCAACAATACCCTCATCATCCATAATGTCCGTCGAGCATAATCAACAACCAACGAGTTTGCATTCAACTTCAACGACAGGGAGCGGAGGAGGACCGTCCAAAGTGAATGAATACACCAAATTTACATTAGCCAAGAAAGCACCAGAACATGCAATGCACACGGAAATGGATCGACTTCCGGCACGAGTGAAACGTCTTTTTGAAAATATAGAAAATCTTCAAGTGGCCCATGTAGCCTACAATTCATTACCATCAACTGAGATCCGAGAGAAATTCCTTCTCGATCAAGTCATCCGCAGACAAATTGTGAGTTTAGAAATTTCAATGAGTGAAGGATTGATACATTTTGCCATGGACATTGTGGACACCATGTACGAATGCGCCCATTTCATCCATTCACTATTCTATCAAGGCTAGTCGAATTTCTATTATTTTATATTTTCTGTGTAGTACATATACAAATATTGCTTAAACATTCCCAATGATCTTTTTTTTACCACATGATATGTTGTTTCCGTTTCTAATAGATTTTTACCAACCGGACGGTTCGCACACAATCCTTCCAATAATTATGAACAACAAAGCGGATGACTACATTAATAAATTGGCACCCGTCGTCTATGCGTTGAATCGAATCTCTGGGGATCGTCGTCGAAGTGACAATTCATGCATGACCATTGAGACGGTGTGCACCAAGTTGCAATTGGAAATGATCTCTCTCACCATTTGCCCCGCAAAATCCCTCATGTTTCGTTCCATTTTAGAAGTGGTCCCATCCACAGCTATGAAAGCCCGACAATTACTAGAAGCTGTTGAGAGTAAATCCTGCATTAAATGGGTGAATAATTCTTTAATGCGAAAGGACTACACGAAAATCCTTTTGAGTTTTCATTTGATTGAAAAGGATGACATCGTGACGAAATTCCCGACAAAAAAAGCGACGAGCAAGAAAAGTCGATCAAAGGATAAGAAAACATCGTTACCTTTCCGAGCTGCCATCACCTCAAATCCTGCTGAGAAAGGCGACATTTCCCAAGTCCCATAAGCAACAAAACTTTTATGTGCATATACTCAAATCATAATAATTTTGATTACTATCTGTACTATAAAAAAACAACTGCTAAATTTTAAAAATAATATTTGAATTTATCAGAATAACAATAAATATTTTATTATGAACAGTACCATGCGAGACTCCATGCATTCCTGCAAATACATATACTATACATATGTACACCTCAATAATAGATCTCTTTTAGTTTCTTTTTTATAGTTGGTTTTTATTATTGTTTCCATCTTTAAAAAAAAAAAGTCGTAGACACAGTCTATAAAAAAATTATATTGAAATTCGTCTTGGTCCTACTTGCGTCTACTTGGCCATTATATATACACATTGAAAATAGACTCTGGCGAGAAGCACAAGTGACCGACTAAAAACCCTCATTTAAATCTTTACCAAATGCGTTGAAAACCATGGATAAAACTTTTTTTTTCTTTTTCAATATACCTAAGACGTCCATGTGGAACTGTATTTATTACGATTATAAAATCATTTCATGCTGTCCTTTCATTGCTCTTCTTTTTGTTGTTGTCGTCGTCGTCTTTATGCATACACAACGGTGTGTTCGTGTGTGTTTCTTATGTACATACACTGATAACTACAAATAAAACTGGCTACCATGTGTACATTCAGTTTCTTCTTCCTGTTTGGACTCAGACCCAACCCGTGGAATTTAGAATTTTAGAATGACTGAGGAAAATCTCTTTCTTTCTCTCTCTCTCTCTCCCTCTCTCTCTGGAGTTGATGTAGATTTTAATTAATTTTTTCACTTCATCCACAACGGATGGCAGGAGAGAGATTTTCTGGAAATAAAAAAACTTGTATGACGAATCACGAAGACTATGACGGGAGAGAGAGAGACATTTACCATGTTACATCATATCTCAAACTGTAGTCTCTCAGTTCTTGATTCCAATCCCTAAAAATACATATATACATGGGTAATGATCTCAGTCATTAGTTTATAGAGTAGAAGCAATACAAGAGAGAGAGAGGGAGAGAGAGAGAGAAAAGACTAGCATGTGATGGTTCTTCGGTGGGATCAAGAAATGATAGGCATCAAATGAAGTAATTTGTCGGATGAAATGAACCAGAAGAAAAACGAGAGGAGGAAGAATACTCATTTAGTTTCCAGCTCCTCTCTTTTGTGCATGTATACACACATACACACATTTATAATGTATATACATACATATATACAAGATATATACAGACACACTCTAATCGTACTCTTTTATTTGACTCTCCTCCATGTGGCTGGTACAAACAAGAGAATACAGCGTCTCAATACAATTATTTACTATCTAATGTACATATTTTACTTTCCTATACATATACGATAATGTGAAGCAATGCCATTGCCATATAGACTTTTACATTTTGGAAGATAAAGGGATGAAGGTAAACTCTCGTGTAGGCTCTCTCTCTCTATGTGTGTGTGTGTGTGTGTAAATTGTAGATTTGTAGATAAAAAAATGTATATTAAATTTCTCCATAACACATATTAGCATACCTTCATGACACGGACTGATCATCAGCTGGAAGCGATGTGATGTGATATACCTATTATTTCAGTTATTAGTCAGTTTGTGTTTTGTGTTTTTCTCAAACCCATTGTAAATTTCTCCATCTCCGAATGGACATGCATCGCATCTCTCTCTCTCTCTCTCTGTACGTACAGGGATGCATAATAATACATATGGGGAGGGATATATGGAAAAGGACTCGGGACCACATCACATCACATCACATCACATCAGAGAGGAAGACATTTGAAAAGGGTAGGTAAATGAAAAGTTTTCGTGGTTGTTCTGGTAGCCGGTCCTTTTTGGCGGACAAAAAAATTAATCGAAATTGGAAGTCGGTATTGTTCTTTCATATACTCTCTTTCTGTTTCTCGAGAGCTGTCTCATCACCTTCTCTTCTCTTTCCATCTCCATGTAATACCTCACACTTAGCCCGTGGGAAATCCAACTACCAAAAGTCTACCATCAGTACAAAGAAATATAAAATGTGTAATTGACAAAACAGAAAACAGAGAGAGAGAGAGAGAGAGAGAAAGAAAGGGAGAAAGAGATGAGACGGAAAAAAATTTCATTAATTACATCGACTTACGATTAGACCTTGTACTGCATTTCAACTGCATTTCACAAATTATATGTATAACAATCATATCAGAATATTATTATCCTTTTGGTCGTTTGGTTTCATGAAGTATGTTTAAAGTATGTACACTGTACAGTATATGACTTGCTCTGATTCTTGCTTTATTTGCTTGTTTTGTTTTATTTACTCTCAGAGAGATATATGTACACAACGTACTTACGTACTCTCCGTGTCTTTTGCGGGCCAACTCTTTCTTAAAGTTAAATATTGGGTTGGCTCTCCCCCATAATTTTTCCTCTTGATTTGTAATAAACCATAAAAAATGAAATTAAAATTTCAAACTGCCAAAACGACTTTATAGTTTACACATGGGAAATTCAAATAACCAAAAGTAGTCTCGTGCATGTAGATAAATAGGATTACATTTTATAGAGTTTATAGTCTGTAGTATTTTGGCTCACGTATTCCGATCGTCTTATATTTATCTATGTTATGCCATTATTTAATTTTTCATTTGCTTGTATTTTGCGTGTTTTCCAAAAGTCTCTCTCTCTCTCTTCCGTAGCATCATTGATTAATTTCAACTGTTTACAAGTGGCTGATTTATGTATTTTGATTTTCGCCGACGTCACGGCAAATGCTGTAAATTGTAAATTTTATGTGTGTTCGTCTTCTCTGTACCTATAAAACGTGTGCATATATCCATTAGCCATATTACACTTTTATAACTCCCAACTTGAGACTTTTACGCGGATTTTCTTAATTTTCTCATCTCATCTTCTTCTCTGTACAATAAAAAAGCACGAACACACACACACACAAATACATTACATAAACACATATGAAAACGATACATGTACTATAATTCCAATGCATAAAAACTGCTCGGTATGATGTGTAATCCAATTGAAATTGAAAAAAAAATACAGCCAAAGTCAAGACCCCAGTGGTTTTTTATAAGTAAAAAAAAGGAAAAATGTGTGAAAAAAAAACGACAATTCAACAATTCATTTTGGATTATTTCACACAAAAATTGCTAGCCGAGCAGTTAAACAATGAGGATGGAAATGGAAACGAAACATGTACTGATGCTGATGCTTATATGTACATTGTCAATTTGGACTCTGGTAAACAAAAAGACTCAAGTTTAGATTTAACATGAAATCTAAACTTGAAAAAAAAACAGAAGAGGAATATCCGTTTTCGCGTGTGTGTTTGTAGTTTGTACACAAGTACACACACACACACGATGGAAAAGAACGGACTATCTGTATCGTCTCGTCGTGGGCGGTTGAAAAATGTTGAGAAAAATTCCACACACAATCCCGAATAAAAGACTGACTGTGAAAATTCAAAGTGAAAAGTATCTCAAGTTTTATTATAATTCTATTGAATTCTCTCTCCGCTTCTTTTTACAAATTTCCCATTTTCTTTGGGAGAACAAACTATATACAAAATACAAAGTACAAGAACAACAAGATGCTGAATACAAAACAGAATAAAGAACACAAGAAGGAGAAGATAAGAAGAAGAAGAAGAAGAATTTAAGAAGAAGAAGTCTGAGGAAGGACAAAACTAATCGTGAAAGCCTATACGGAAAGAGTCGACGTCTACATACACACAGACAACACACCAGTTTTTTTGCCAAGTCATATTCAACCGATTATCGATTGAATCTCATTGGGCAATAACTAACAAGCTCAAGCCGAGTATGTACATCAGAGAGAGATGACCGCCACTTATTTCTCATTTTCCCGATTCTTAGAAGAGCAAGAGACCAACTAACACAACTCCCATTTTCCCATTTCTATGTATATATTATAATATTATCTTTGTACACACTCAAAACATTCAGTCTAGTACATCTTTATACACATTCATTTCTCATTCTCTCTCTCTCTCTCTCTCTCGTTTGCCCCCTCCTACCCGATTTTCAACAATCGACAATCAACAATCCACCAACTACAAATTACAAATCAATTCGATCTACACACTCACTTCCCTTTTTGCCGTGAACGTGAACTTTTCTTTAAACTTTATCATCTTTTTTATTTATCACATCTCGCTCGTCTTGTATATGTAGACTTGTACACTTCACACATTACCTGCAATATTGGATTTGAGAATTGAGATGATGTAGTTTAAATTCATTAAATCACATGCATCTCGCATGACTCAACTTGTACACATTCCTAATTCCTATTCGTCGTTCTTATGTATTCGTGCACGGCATGAGAATTTCTCAAGTTTTTCAAAACCTTCTTAAATTTACATGCCGTTAAAATTATATCATGCAAAAAAAAAAAAACATCACATCCCTGTTTGTTGTTGCTTGTTGCATGTTTGCATATTCAAATCCTAGCCAGTGTCATAGCATGCAATTAACACACGCTCAGAATTGCAATCCACACACAAAGTTCAAAAGGTCAATACATATCTATAGGCAAGGAAGGAGTCTTGTGTATAACATTTTTTTACAATACATTTTCTTGAGATTGCTCCACCTTCCATTACCTTGAGCTCTGTAGTTCGTATAGTACTTATCATTATTTAATAATAATGCAGGGAAAACGTTCTCAATCGGATCTAAATAAATATCTAGCTTTTTTTGTGTGTGTTTCTCTTCACAATAACTCGGAGGAAATGTATGTGCATGTGTATGTGTGTGTATGTGTGATTGCGTCAAGATGGAGTAAAGTCATCGAGAGACTTGGTTATGGTAGTTTAGTTAGTAGCTCATGTTTAGTTGATGATGGACGAGAGCGAGAGCAAGTAGTAATTTCTGCATCTTGCTCCTTGTGAATCAAGTTATTAGAACTATAACATAACACAACACCTCAAGGTGGTTATTATATGAGTGGATTGAGGATATTACAAACTCACCAGGTATTAGAGAATTACAAGATGAAAAACGATTACATGATGAATTTGGTATATTAGAGAGTGGGCGTGAAGGCGGAAAGAATTTTATACGTGCCTTACCTAATCTACCTCTCTCTCCTCTCTCTCTCTCTCTCTCTCTCGTCCTCCTCGACTTTCATTTCACAATCCCGACAATATTATCATTATACATCTTAGTTTGTATATTTCATATCGTATCATATTATTTCCAGTAATCCAGACCAGACCAGACAATCTACAATCCACAAACTATACAGCCACATCCACATCCACAATCCACATCCAGAGAGGAAAAGCCAGGAGTCTCGTCGCGTATATACCTATTACATTATTACACATTCTATATACAATCTAATATTGACTTGTAACTTTTCTAATATATACAATTGAGAGTTCATACAACCAGAACAGTGGAAGAAAAATAAGTCATCCATGGACACAGTCTCATGTATATAATTGCTCATCACACACACACACATTCACTGTCTACTTGTAAAGTCTATCATGTTTATCAAATAGACTGTCTATACTTGGACTAGATACAACTTTTTTCATGCATGTGTACAAACTACAAACTACAAACACTATTGAAAACATGCTCAACAACAACAAGTATACATATAAAATGAGTGTACACAAAGACACTCACTGGCTCATAATGTGGTTTGTAGTGTAATGTAATGGTAATGTATGAGATGAGAGGGTGAGGACATTCAAGTGGATAGTGGAAATTTGTGTGTGTAGATTTCATGGTGCGATGTATTTAGACGCCTCCAGTGGCTATTATAGAGTTGTCAACGCTCAACTAATGAGTAGGTTTGCGCTTCCAAATAATCATCACTTGAATTTTCAAGCCAACAGCATCAGACAAAACACTATCACTATCGGTATTAGTCGATACTATAGAGTACACACGGCGTCTCTCTCTTTCTCTCTCTCTCTCTCACCTACTAACTACTCGTATGATGAATGTTTGGATTTTCAATAGTGGATTATACATTGCATGCATATGTGTGTGCAATATCATTTTCTCTCTCTCTCTCTCTCTCTCTCTCTCTCTCTCTCTCTCTTTTGTTCTTTAATCTTGAGGCTTCCATTTCGCTCCCTATAATTGTGAATATGGGTATCCATACGGATTACTGATATAATGTTATGACAGAAGTGGCTTGTGGCTAATGTACTTCAAATTTTACGCGTTGAATGTGGATGTGGATACTTTGACCAATCTTTATGGTTCAAATTCACATGGTTGAACTAGCCTCAAACTATATGATGTAAAATATACAATCACAATGGAATACAATGCAAAACAATGGATGGATGGTGGATAGAGAGAATGTAAATGTGTAAATGTAAATGTAAAGCAATCACAGCAGAGCACAATAACTTTTTTCAACAAGTAATACAAACTTCATAGTTCATCTTCATAATCAAAATACTCCAATCTACACCACAGGAGAGTCATGCATTATTATCTTTTCCCCCTCTCAAACCTCTCTGTCTCTGTATATGTATACAATAATAGTAAGTACATACTTTTGTGTGCACACATAAGCATGAAATGTCTATAATATAATCGACAATCGACATTTTTTTTGACAGTGTGTACAAAAAAAGTTGTATACTTGGTGTACGATATATATTGTGTATTGTAGCATATATGAGAGGAGTATGTAGACAGGAGACAGGAGATTTCAAATGGAGTCAAGTCTACTACATATACGAGTATATGTATATGTAACCACCAAAAAAAACGAGCGTTGTAAATATATTTACCCACTTTAATTTCCACGAGGGACTATTGGAGTTGGACTATTGGATATATTATAGATATTAGACGTATATAGACGTATACAGACTAATCACAGATAGCTGCCAGTGATCGTTAAATTTGAGCTCAGTTAGTATTTTGCGGTAATGACAATAATGTCTTCACGTTCGCCTGTTAATGCCTTCTCTGTGTCTTCTTTAATTCCCAATTCCCAATTCTACGTTCATTACACCCTTCCATTTATATATATATATGTATATATATTCTTCATATTCATTTCTCTAGGAATCTTGAGACAAGATACATTTTCGAGATAGATTTTTACACAGGTATTCGTTTCCCATATGCACATTCTGTTTTTTGTACATATATACGTGTTCTCAAACATTAAAAAATCAACTTTACACAAACTACAATACAATACAATATTAAAAATATTCAAAGCTGAAACATATGAAATATGACCAGAAGGAATCATTATAGAATCTCGCATTATAAATATTATAATATTGTCTCGAAATTCGAGACGATCAACTGAAAAACGTGTCAAGTTTCAAGTTCAAACCTGGACTTTGACTTTATTTCTTCAAATTACCTACATAAATTCGGACTTTCGAAATGTTCTACTACTGCATCTGCATTTGAACAACTTTGAGGATGGAAAGTAAGCAAGTGATATCAAAATCAAATGAAGAGTGACGAGTCGTCCACAGATATTTTTAACTTGATAAATATGCCAAATATATAGCAGGTGTTAAAAGAGCTTACTAATTTTTTTTTTTTTTTAGAAAAACGAGATAAAGAAAAAATTGAAAAACATGAGAATGATTTCTTTGGAAGTGTTAATTTAACGATGGTATGTAGTACATACTATGTACATTGTACATAAACAGAGTACGCACATAACCTGTTTATAGTAACAGGAGATTAAACAATGAGATAAAGATTGAAAGGCATGTCCAGTAAATAGACGGTACATTTTTATTTTTAATCTTCAATCCTACAATTATCCTTACGTATCAGTATATAATATATCGGAATGATTAGATGACAGAAGGTAAGCCGTACGCACGAAAATTCATACACACTTTGTATACACTTGTAAAAAGCAAAAACTATAGCATTTGTGTGTGCGTAAGTATAGCATTACATAGTTGTTTCTCAATAATAGAGAGTACTTCAGTACATACCACAAGACACAATATATATAGGCAAACGGAATTTTTTTTCTCAATACTTTAATTAGCTCATTGTCCGTTTCAGTTTCAGCTTGAGCACTTTTTACACTCGGATTTTCCACTCGGTTCAATCTTTAATCCTCCTCTATACATATTGAAATTGAAATACAGATATTTCCTTACCAAATGAGACACGTTGGTTGACGTGACTCGTTGAGTCGAATTTTCAGTTGTTCCAGCCAGAAGCCACAAGTCAGGGAAAGCAAAGTAGGTAGAAAATTTTAAATAAAAAAAAATGTAGGTAGAAAATACAAAAAAAAAACGTGTTGCGTTACAGGTGAATGTGGGCATTGGATAAGTACGTCCGTATTATTATTATTATTAGACTCAAATTCAAAATCATGTACTTATAAGATAGAGATAGAAAAGTACAAAGGCAATGAATGAAATATTTTGAGTGAATTCAATACTCGACACTTTGATTGATACTGTACTTAGGCAACTACTATAGTTTATATATAAATATGTATGTATACATATCTGTAAATATTTTAATCTCTTAGTTCGTCTGTAGTGCATTTAGTTTAGGGTTTATTTCTTAATTCCATGTGTGTGCATGAACACATGTACATAGGTACTTTCCATTGAGAATTGAGAAGGATGGATGGAAAAAAAAGATGCTGATCACATCACATAAGCCCATTAGATATTAATGAAAGGGATGATGCCGGCATCATCATCCGCTTAAACTCTACCAAACTAACCTCTGCACCCAATCATTATTATTATCATTATTACCTGAGTAATAATATTACAGCTCACAGTGAATGTACAATTCGATATTCCCTACACATTTACAAACATTCTGTACATATTTTATTTTGTCCTCAAGCCTAATAATATCCACCACTTCATATACGATACACGTATACCTATCAGTATATAATATACCAGTATTCCCGGTGAACGGTAAATATCTGTATGTTCTGGTCAACGACAACAACAACATCATATCATCAATGTATATCATTAATCATTAATCATTATCATGCACATAAACAGAATACTGAGGCAAAGGCGTTTGATATTGTACATTTTTATATGGCCCAATTTTCAATCGACGCGATGAGTCAAACATTTTTAATTTTCAAGCTAATATCGTATAATACACAAGTTTGATTTTTTTCACAGGTTTCTTGACATTTCCTGTGAGTTTTCTATCAAGTATTTGTTTTACTAATAGTAAAATACTTATTGTGATGGTTGTTCACCGTGTGTACAGTATATAATAAAATAAAATGAGGGTCAATTCTGATTTCCTTTCGTGATTGTGACTCACAATTTGTGAGGATGCAAAAAAAAAAAAGACGCGCAAACAAAAGTGGTGAGAAAAAAAGTCATGAACAGGAAGCCGAATAGTAACATATTTTAACATCGACGGTTGATGTGGATATGTATTATGTATATTACATATATAAATACGACAAATACATACAGTTTGTATAGTTTGTATTTTTAATTTCTCCATTTGTACTGATATTCACATGATTTCAATGAAAAATGAAAAATATAGGGAAAAAATGGTCTCGCTAAGTCACGTTTGACTTTGTCCAACTTTTGCTTTTCCTTTTCTACACAGTTCAAAGAAAAAGGTGACCTAACAGAATATGATCTCAAAAGTGAGATGTACAAAAAAATGTAAAGAAACTTGACCAAAACCGAAACCGACACTAAAAAGCCGAGAGCAAAATGGTAAGGAAAGTACTGATAAATGCTGTAGAGGGAATCTCTGCATGTGTCATTCAATTGTATGTACACATAAAATTTTACGAGGAAGTTTTAAGTGTGTGCATGAAATTATACTTGGCTTTGGCTTAGAGTCCAATGAGCCCTTACCTTTCCCACCTTTGACTACATGATTATGATTATTTTGTCCTTGATCTTATATAGTGATCAAAACTTCAAATTCAAGAGTTAGCCGATGATGATGGAGATATCAAAATATAAATAGTTCCAAGACGAGCGAGGTTTTTGACATTCAGTAATTTTCATCAACCATATGGAATCTCGATACACACATATCTCTATATCTGTATATCGTCTGTTAAGTTCACAAACGAACTATAACGATTTTCCTTAATTTGCGGAAATGGTACTACTGCATCCGTCTTTGTGGGTAAAATTCTGAAAAAATTCAGGGTGACAGAAAAGGTCATGGCAGACAATAATGTCTCAGAACCCAAAGCTCCATCTTGCGCCATTTGACCTTTGGAGCAGGTCAACGAAATTAAGGAAAATATTGTAATTACAGTTCGTTTGTGAACTTAACAGACGATATACTTTACTTTACTCCTAGTAAAGCCGACAAAAATAAATAATAATAATGAATGCGCTCATGTCTCACGAACAGCATCTTTCAAACGAGAGAGTATGTACTTGAAAAAAAGACGAGGAAAAGGGAAACTCGACGTGCTTGCTCCACTATAGTTACATGTTATGTTATTCTGGGATTTACTCATGAGGATTGTCAGTTCTTGTCTGGGATATCTCCTATTAGCATAATCATGATATTCATAGTTGAAACTATACAACACATTTACTAGATTAAATTAGAATGAAAACTGACATGATATGGATTTATCGAACGGATACATAATGAATGATGATGATAATGATGTTAATCTAATAAAATAACAGAGTTCAAACCGAAATATGATGTGCTATATCTGCATTCCATTTTGAATCCATTTTTACATCTCTGCATGTACACAATATTGAGCTTGTTGGCATTTTCCTCCTCGTGTGTACTTTACTCATCTGAAGATTGGACTTACTTTTGAATACATTTTTACCCACCCGTCACGTCTGCGTTTACATTTTTCCCGTGTTATATATATTATTATTATTATATTCTACGTGGAAGAATGTAAATTCAAATTAGAAATGTTAAAACTGTGTAAGTTTGTGTATGTATGGAAAGTGCATGGAGGAGGTGAGACAGAGTTGGAATAATGAGCAAACTCTCTATAATAATATTATTTTATGATGCGGGTAAAGTGGACGCAGAGCACAAGCGGGATGGTTAATGAATGTGAAATGTAATAAAATGTCAAGATGAAAGGATGAGAGGCACACGTTCTCTCTCCAAAAAGCTCCGAGCAAAAATGTAATAATAAAAGGGAGGAAACCAAATATACATATATATATATATATATATAAAATACCTGCTGATTCTTCATCTCTCTCCACTCTCCATTTTTTTCCTTCCTTCCTTCCTTCCATTTCCATTCATTCATTCATTCATTCGTTTATGTAACTAATATACCCACTTTTTTTCCTCCTTGTACAATTTAATACAAGAAAACAGGCGGAGGGGCAATTGAAACAACTAAAATGCCTATCACAAACTCTCCATCAAGCCAGATGCCTCATTCATTCTCCTTTCTCCTCTCCCTACAGAACTATACAGAACTATACACAACTACACATCATAGTGCATTATTTACAGATATCATTATACATTTTTGAGCAATTTATTTTATTTTATGGTAAATTCCCATTTCCGAATTGCATTTGGAAAAATTGGACTAAAGATTTCTCATTCCCTTAAAAGTACACAAGGAAATTAAACACGCATTCAACATCAAGTGACTTGGTTCAAGTCATGTAGAGAAAATGAATTTCGGTAATATACGATACGATACATATAGACACATGCATTTTGTACATACCTATGTACTACATATGTACGATAATGTGTAAGGTGGAATTCTCCTTGTTGTTGTTTTTTCACATTACGAGTGATAATGAAATTTGAAAAGTGCAACAAAAAACAGAAAATTTTGCATTTACTTTTGTGAATTTTATATGATTGTGATTGTTTATTCTTTTGTATATATTGGGGGGTAATTTGTAATGTAAATGTAAAATGACTAGAGGTATTGTAATTGTAATTGAGTCGGTATTAAAGATTCAGTCATGCCCCGCTCATGTGCTCCATTCTCATTCTAATTCTAATAGGACTCTAAATGGTGGAATTATCAACGAAAATTAGCACTTTGAAGTCTGAGATACCAGTCAAAAAAGACTCAAGATCAACGCTGCTTTACATTCCACCAGTTAACTCGGAAACATTGAATATGAACATGAACATGAACAGCTACAAGCTCTCTCTCTCTCTCTCTCTTCACTCTAGAAAAATATAGCAATTGGAACAACATTAAATTAGCATAATCAACTCATTTAATTCTGATGTGTTATATAATCTCTTGCAATATTTGGTCTTCTTTTCTTTTACAATAATTATATAGTCTGGATTTTTCTTCCTTATTTTCTGATGGCTTGTAGGTATTACGTCGCATTTAAATACCTATATATTCACATTCACACACAAGCATACAAATCTTTCAGTCGAACTGATAACGTAGACGTACTATTAGTATTTTGTGTTAGCCAATATATCTGTGCAAATGAGGAAACATCAGCACAAATTAAAATCATCAAATTGGATCACTCTCATTCGTCATGTTGTCATCAGGTGCTTTGTATTTTCCCAATGTACATTCAAATCACTTTACACTTCATTTTCTCATTTTATTATATTATGTTTATATGTACATTTATTTATGTATAAAAGATCCCAAATTTTGCTAGACACAATATACAAACAAATTTTTCCTGAATTTTCTAAAGCTGTGTTTCTTCACATATCTGAATCACCATTCCACACATTTCATTGTACAGAAATGCGTTGACAAAATCCTTTCGATCTTGACCTATATATATACGATACGACTTAAGTTTCTCCCGAGGAAACCCATAAAAATACTTTGTACAGTAAAGGAGAAGAGTATTTTTATTCATTTTTCTGTAAAATTTAACATGGAATCTCTTGAGGTAAAAACTTCTGTAATATTTTTAAAAAATTCTTGAAATTGTTGTGACTTGGACATTTGCATTCATAACTTTTGGCATTGTGTGTATGTCTTTTTTACCCTATACATTTTCCCATTACAATCCGCTATATGTTTCTTAGAAAAAGCTCAATTGTCCGTTGGACGGACAGTAAATTTTATAGTTATGCCTTTTTTTCTTTTAGTTGGCTCCCATTTATTTCCACCTATGACAACCTCAACTTTTTACAAATCGTTGGCAAAATTCCACTCTATAGAATTAAACTTGTGGGCACACAAACTGTTTTTCCTAATATTAAAATACCATAATAATAATAATACATTTCTCAAGTGGAAGAAGTTGACAGGAAATAAATCAGGGTTCCCTGCTGCTGATTTTATTTACAACTCAAAACTAACTGATCAACAACTCTAATGACGTCTTGTAATTTTAATGATTTTCCAATAGGGAACAGAACATAAGTTGGAGTGACATTATGCTCCAACGACGACGACGACGACGACGAAGATGACATAAATCATGTCCTGTCAATTTTAAATCAATACAAGAGTTTTTCCTTGTTTTCCTCTACTTTTGGTTATACTCTATATACTCCTATACTCTGAGATGATGTGACTAATTGTAAGCACTAATAACGTGTAAAGTACGTGCACATTTAAAAATGTAATCATTTTCGCTAGAATAAAAATCATCTATCATTTCATCTTTTATTACTTATACTGTGTCGGTGTGTGTGTTTGCCTGTTTGCCTCTCTGTGTGTGTGTGGAGCCTCAAGAAATCTGCGATAGTTCTTCAAAAGTCATTAAAAGAGTTCCGACCGACGGAACAAAATAACAAGTCGTCCAGGAAAAAAAATCATCTTTATTTCCTATCGTTATGTGCAGAGACGTTGTGATTTGTAATGCATCTTATGTAAGCAGTAGTTTGAATAGTAGTTTTTGGTCTGTGTATGTCTAATAGTATATGAATTGTACATATACATACGTCAGAGAGACAGAGAAAGAGAGAGAGAGAGAATTAAATAATGGCAATGGTAATGGCTCTGGAGCGAATAAACGAAATAACCAAGGAGCATAAGCAATTATGATTATTTTACAATTCAGTTTCAGTGTTTTGTGTAGACTACATTGTTGTCGGTTAGATAAGTTAGATTGACTCAGGAGCAGAAGAATAAAGAAACAACGGCGGCGTCCTCATCATTTGCTTCTTCTTCGTCTACTTACTATTTACCACTTGGTACTTCTTCTTTTATTTCATATGGCAAGTATTTTTTGGTTTTTGTGCAATTATTTATTCTTCCTGTGATGTGTGATGAGAGGTTTTTTTTGGTTTTGCCTCAATGCATATATAGATATATATCTCTGCATATACATTCTCCTACCAACAATCCACAATCCACACACACACAAACTCCTCGACGAGTTTACTATAATAAAGTAAGCACATGAAGAGAAAAAAAGCCGGAGATAAAAGGGACATTGGCATTGTTTTGTGGGTTGAGTTAAATTATGTGGTGATGAAGGCTGGGCAAGCAAGCGAATCTCATATGTTTCTTTTCTTTTCTTTCCCTATCAATTCTCCACGTCAAAGCAAATAGTCACAAAACTATAAACTATATATATTACTCCACTAATGTTTCTTCTCTTCCTTTATTATCCCGAATTGCTAGTCTTTGTTCTTGTATAATAATCATTATCCTCATACCGAGTCTTTTCTCAATTTAATTTATACTTTGCTTTCATCCTCGCTTTTTTTTATAACTAATAATATATATACCTACATTTTATTATTACTATTACAAAGTCAATGTCTATCCATGTCTGTCTGTCTATATTTGTATGAGCTACCAAGTACATATAGTCAAACTTTAATATAGAACGTAAAAAAATGTTATTTTGATATCAAACGTGATATTAGTCATTAAACTTAATTTGGAAACTACAAGGACAACAGAACAATTACCCACTATAGCATAAGCCAAGTGTGTAATTTAGTGCTGTGTTTTCTTTCTCGCTCTTGTTTCTTTGAACAAATCTCAATGCTATACATATACATAATAATACACACATGCATGTATGCACACACACACACACACACATACTTTTTGATTACCACTTTGGTAGTCTCTCACAATCACACAATTTGCAATTGCAATTGCAAAGAAATCAACAACCAACAACACACAATTTGCAATTGCAATTGCAATTGCAAAGAAATCAACTAATCACCAACCAACAACACACAATTTTTCTTTTTTAATCTAAACTGCATTTCAGTTCCGTTTGACGATATGTTTTTTCTTTTTGTTTGAAAAGATTTTCTCTGTTCTTCCTTATTGATAAAACGCTAATTGCTACTCACAATTCAGAATGTTGTATAGTCGTTTTTTAATAGTTTGCTTTGTTGTTTTTATTATTGTTGTTGTGGATTGAGCTAAAGTTGGATTTGTAATATTTGTACAAGCTTTTCGAATGTGTGTGAACGTGAAAATTTGAGTTGTTGTATCGTACATATATGCATGTAGGTGGTAAGTTGTAAGTTGTAAGCTGTTGAGCATATTTCAGATTAAAACAAGTGATAATTAGAAGATTAGAAGATGGAAGAGAAAAACAAGTAACAATATCTTCATTTCCTGTCTAATTTGTAGTAGTGTAACATTATTTTCAAGTTGGAGCTCTCTCGACAGTGTATAATCAAATCTTAAGTTTCCTACATAGGATAAAGAGGATAATGAAACTTGTACTACACTAATGAAAATGATAAGACTAATAGGCTACACAGACCTTTCAACAATCAGTTAAGCCGTTCCACATCATGTGAACTCGTAAACAAAGACACATTGAAAAGCTATACCCCTATAGAATTCGATGGAAATTCAATTCTAGAAGTTTTTCACATTAAAATTCTTCTTACATATACAGTTTTCTTTTGATTCAAATTAAGAATAATCCATTTTTCATATGAATAAATACATTCACATATTTTATTCAATTCTATATATTCCTGGCATTTTACTCATACATGTGAACAGGAATTTAAATGTCAATCAATTAGCCGTGGAAAACTTGTCGGCCTTTTTTATCAACATTTTTCAGTACTCTCTTCAGTATTCTTGTAATATAACATAACTATAAAGTCGTCATATAAAATATGACAAGGAAGAAAAGGTCAAAGACTAAAAGGAGTCCTTATGAAATTTTCAAGATGAGGCTGAAAGTAAGTCTGAAAGATACTTAAAATGTCAGCTGTCACACCTTGAACATAAAATTACGACAGTGGAATGGTAGTACGGAGGCAGACAGCATCAGGAGAAGGAGGATATTGAATGTCATAAACTTATATCTACCTATTCCAAAGATGTACAGATGATGTAATATATCGTATATGTGTATCGTTAGTCAATCGAAAAAATGACGCCAGTTGGTTGGTAGTAGTCACATTTAAATGATGCTGGGTTGTAAAGATGAAAACTGTTAACACGTTCAAATTCCCCATATAATATAATATCACGAATTATGAAAACCAGCAGCAGCTATATTTAATCAGGTGTCAATATATTATCCATATATTTGCCAGTACATATGCACTCAACTAGGTAATATCTATAGAATTATGCTAATTTCCTAATAAATGCCTTTAAAATTTATAATCAATTTTGTCCCTGTAAAACTCGTCGGCACCTAATACGATTTAATTCATATGTGCTCCTCTCTCTCTCTTCACCTTGTGTCGATGAGGAATATAAATAAATAGTTACAAGCAGCAATTGAATATGTTTGGAGGAAATTCGATAGGAGAGATGTGGGTGTACAGTGAGAGCGAACAATTATATTACTTTCAATTAAATGGAAATGTAGTACGTATATACAAATGATAATGAGTGGGCGGAGATGTTGTAAATATTGTAATATACACACTGCTGCTAATAAAAAAATATGCCAAATAATCATCATTAGATAACTGATAATGAGGGGAAATGATGAGGATTCACTTCCAAACTTTGTATCTAAAAGTGTTTTTATTGAAAATTATACTTTAATTTAATTGAATACTTTCCCATGGATTGCGAGTTTGCGAGAAAGATTTTACGTATATGTACAGGTAGGGTAGTAATTTAAATGTCTATTTTCATATTGTTTTTAAATTAATCGTATCGTAAGAAGACTAATGCTTGTACAGATACGATGAGAGTAAAGGATTGGTGCTATACACAGAGAAATAAAGTCGCTAAACAAATACAGAAAGACAGGCAAAGGCTGTAACTGGTGGAAAGGGAAAGTAAAGTGTCTGTGGTTTGTTTGTTTTTAGTCGGGGATTTTTTTGGACTATTTGGAGTTGGCGTTGTAGCTGGTGTGGCTTTATTGGGCCCTTGTTTGTTCAGTTAAACCAATAGTGAGAATTTGGGGTTGCTCCTCCTTGAATCAACCTGCATTAACAACCCTCCATCTCGTCAGTATCACCCCAACTTTCACACTGTTTCCTCTCTCTCTTTCTCTCTGCAGGTCAAAATCAACAAACCAAACAACAGCAACGAGAACTTGAAACAATAGAAGCTGCGCTTGAACACACGAAATGTATACAAATGCCCGTTTTCCCCCATATGACTATGCTTTGTGGCTAAAATTCCACTGCTTACTGATTCTCTCATTCCCCCTTTTTGAATCGTACACTGAATCTCGGAAAGGAAAATACATTTTTGCTGTAAAAATCTACCGTTTTCTTTATGGTTGATGGATAGATTTGTTGAAAATCTTGTTTTCCTTTGCCCTTTGAATTTTTCATTTTATTTCATGCTGATATTCACACTTGAATCTGTAATGTAATGATTTGATCTCAAATGTGGAGATGATTATGGAAAGAACAAGCAAAGAGAGAGAGAGAGAGAGAGAGAGACAGAGAAATGAAGGCAGGTCATCGTAATTGTAAAACGAGACTATGTCTGTGTAAAATGGCATCAAAATCAAAACCGATATGAAAAAAAGAACCAATTGTACAACGTGCTATATAATTTTTGCCAACTCGTGCGTCTAATTCCCAATTTCCTACGCAAATTAGGTGTTAGAAACATGTAATTTGAGCGGGGATATTTATCCACTGTGAGAATATTAGAGACAAACAATAAAATTCCACGCAAAAACAAAATTTTCGTGTAAATCGATCACAATTCGAATTTCAAATGAAATTAAACGAAAAACTAGAGCAGATTCTTCTAAATAACCAAGAAAATATGGAATGATTCAGTTCAGAATTCAAACACAGTTCAGAATCAAAATCCAAAATTCAAAGTTATGAACTATGGAGAGATGAGATAGCTAAACAATCTCTCTCTATATATATTTATAAATAATTATAGTGTTGAAGCACAGGAGGGACAACCTATACAATGCCTTTACAGCCGTATAGAGTTTAAGAATATTCTTTAAGAATATTTGAATATCAAAAGGAATTCCGTTTTGACATGAAAAAATAAATAAATTTCATGTCCCTTTTAGCTTCAAAGGAGAGAGAGACGGCGCAAAAGACTTCTCTCACCACATTCCGATTCAGACTGCAAATAAAATAAAATAAAATAAAACTAAATAAATTACCTACCATGTATATATATGAAAATTCAAGGTGAGGACTTCACATTTACACATTACATTACTATACGGAAAACTACAGGATATTTAAATATGTTGAAGTAGGATAAAATATTGGTATTTTTTCAGGTAATGTAAGTTGTTACATGTGGACTGTTGACCAAACTACAAACTACAAACTATGAATGCCAATGGAAGTGGAAGAAAAACTGCGCTTGTCATTGTTGTTGTCGTCTAGGTTTTACTTTTTACATTTTAGTGATTACATCCACACACATCCTCAATCCTCATGACAAGATGAGTCAACAAGTATGATTGAAACTCCATACACATTCGCCATTTACATTCACATTCATTACAGTATTGCAATGGAACTTTTGTGTGATGTTGTTGTATATGCTGGTGTTTATATCTCTGGACTTTTGTTGAGGGCGTACAAAGAAGAGAAAAAAAATGACTTGAATTGCTATCGCTATCGCCATCACCATTACACTATACTCTGTTAAAATGGTTGGTCAAGTGACTCAAGTCGTCATTAGATTTACGTTAGCCGTTAGCTGTTAGCCAAAGAGTGTTTGTGTGTTTGGACCTCACAGTTTGATTCGAGATTTATATCAAATGTCCCTCTGTGAAATTTGCTGAATGTCTACAAAGTAATGGGCTGGAAAATTCTCAGTGCTTTCTCGCCTTGACAATTATTATTTTTCTTCTGGTACTATTCACAGCAGACACATCACAATCCCTTCTACAAATTACAAAACAACCACATTACCATAATATTGTGCACACAATGTAATCTCCCCCATCCGATTCTGCATCATATACTATCAAAAAAAAAACGTTTCCCCTTTTTGTCATGACATATACATAACACGATACAGAATCAGAATACTACAGAGTACAGACACACATTCACATTTGATTTGGATAAGATCAAAATGTGCAGAGATATCATCAATCCAATCAGATGTATGTAGTCAGAAATCAAGAAATCAAGTTGATGGTAAAATAATTGGCGAGTGGGAAAATGTGGAATGGGATTTTATGGTTGTCATCAGTCGTTTGGCTTGGTGTTTGGCTATTCTTGTTTTAGTCCCTTGTCCCTTTGTTCTCATCGTCCACACTCAATTTCTAAATTGAATTGAATTGAAAAAACGAGTTAGTATACACATATAGGATTTTTTAAAACTAATACGGGAATTCATTTAAATTTTGCATACAAGTATTTGAATAGGTATATTTCTGTCGTTTGTCCATTGTAAGTTGTAAATTGAGTATCCTTTTACTTTTTATAGTGAAACGTGTCATGCCATAAAGCTGTAGAATAATATTATAGAAAAAACTCGAGAGATTAGTTCTCAACTGAAGAGAAGAAGAAAGAGCTCAGGAAGTTAATTGTTGTACATACATGTGGATGTGGGTAGAATAGATAGCTAGTCAGATGGTGTTGGTGTCTGTCTGTCTGTCTGTACGGTGTGTTGACTTGTAGTTGTCTTCAGAGTCTGAATCTTCAATGGCCAGCCGAGTATAGTGTAATACGATTTATACATGTATATATGCACACAGACATCATACAAGAAGAGGTGTATTTGGAGAGATACACAGGGAGAGAGTGAGAGAGGGAGAGAGCAAATGACCATTATCATCATATGCTTTCCTTCGATCTGATTGATGCTATCATTTATTACACTCTTCCAGATGAGAAAAATATGTGTGTGGCAAAGCCGCTCCGCTGTGGTCTCTCTCTTCAATTTTATTGTTATTGCTTCCACTTGTACAATCTTTTTATTTTCTTCTTATTCTTTTCCATCCCGTCTCTCTACCTATGTATATACATCTACACATTCTACACACCACACTACGACGAAGGTATGTTTACAATAATTTCTTATGTAACACTCGTTCCCCCCAAAAAAACTCACATGAAAACAAGTGTACAAGCAAATAAACGAAAAAGCTTTTTTTTCTCGCACACACACACACACACACACACACACACACACACACACACACACAAACATACACGTTTCAACTTCAACTTGAACCGTTTCACTTCATGTCCATAATAATAATAATATTATTATTTTTTTTGGAAGGGGAATTGATACAGGTAACTTGAGAATTTTTACTTGTGTATATAGCGTTACGGTATAGACAAGAATTGAAATTTTTAATACTTTTAAGAAGGGACTTGAAATAATGTGGAATGCTGCAGTGAAGTACTTATCTTATAGCATGGAAATTCTTTTGTGTAATGTATAGAGTTTGATCTTTATGTTAGGATTTAGGATTAGTAAGAAAAAAAATGAAAATATTCTATATACAGATAGTGTTAGATATTTTTAATCACTAGTTTGATTTTACACAGTGACTGCACTCGGGTGAGGGAAGGACAACTAAATAATAGTAATTAGAATGAATTGCAATGGACTTTATCAAATCCATATGCATAGAATGTTGGCGAGTCCGAGTTGGATTTTTTTAAATTTATTTGTCTGCAAATTATATTTTCACATGTGATGTCGATGGGAGATCTCTTCATCATTAGAATTGTATATAGCTAGGGAGAAAGGGGGATTACTATTCTCATCTATATTACATATGTACTATTATTACTTTTAATTGTTTTAGATTTCTTTTACATGGAATATATCTATATACTTATTAAATGTACTAATTTCCTCAGTTCTCTCCTCTTGGGCAGTGTCATTTACATTTACAAATTACGATTTGACCTGTGTTCAGTGACGTTTTAATCCACACAATACAATACAATAAAATAACACGACTCACTTCCTTCTTTAATTGATTTTAACTTTTTCTTCACACATAAACATGCGCCGTGCACAGTCTAATTTATGTATTTAACATTGTTTAACTATACATTACATGGAAAATTGAAATCAACTCATAATTAATTTATCTCTGGACACTTTAATTAAAAGATTAAATACTGTAATTAGGAAGGAAATGTTTCCTTTACTATTGATATATTTTCTACAGGACTATATGAAAAAAATTTCTCAAAATCCATTCGCATATTTTACAGTCGGTACTTAGTGTACTTACATTTAGTAAAGGTTTACTTTCGCAGAATGAATAAAATCAAAATCAGACAGAAGTTTTCGTTTTTAACTGCTATATACTGTACTGTGAACTATTCTTAATTTGTTTTAAATTTCAAGCGGATGTGTAAATTGAATTTTTAGTTAGTTAATTATAGAACTTGACGCTCATGTACAAAAAATATCTTACACACAGAAAAATTGATTGAATACGCCAAAGAGGTACATAACAACACTGATTATATACGTTGTTCTCTATCTGCACAGGAATTACGGGGATTTAATAACTAATGATCCGACTCACAATCAGCAACACAGTTTATACAACTATATGTGCTTTATACTAGTTTATACTGAAAAAAATGATAATAATTCTACACAATTAATTAGTACCTATATGTACATGCGCTGGGATTATGGTTATGAAAGGCAGGAAATCACATCCACACTTTTAATTCATTATTTCTTGTCCATGTGAATTCATCTTTTTTATACACATATAATATATCACTCGAAAAAGGGTAAATATAAATATATTGAAAATAAGGCCAGTTAATTTGAAGGACTGAGCCAAGGCACAGAGATAGAGAGAGAGAGAGTGAGAGAAAGAGCGAGTGGAAAAAAGATGAAATATTTGTTTACGTTTTTGATGATCATTTCGTGAGAAAGAAGAACAGTCAAAATGGAAATGAATAAATTACATTTAATAATAGCAGGGAGATGCCCCATTAGTATACATATAAAATTGTGGGCTTTTTCTGTATATTCGTCATCAAATATCATAGGTATAATTGAAGAAGGGAAAAAAGATGAAAAGATTTCTACATGAATATATGCTTCAACTTATTTATACTCATGAGCAAATCACATCCATCCATCCCCATCCGGAGAGAGAGAGAGAGAGAGAGAGAGAGAGAGAGAGAGAGAGAGAGAGAGAGAGAGAGAGAGCGAGTCTAAGGTTGAAGAAATATTTTATTGTATACACATTTTAAATTGACCTTGCATGAAATTTTATACTAATGCAACAGGAATGTATGAAGTGTCTATCTGTTTTCCTATTGTTTACCTTTTGTATGTAAACGACTGTATGTATAAAAAGAGCTGAGAGATTCAGAGCAATTAGGAGTGAGCGTATTTACTTAGACAATGGAATGATATTATGAATTGGAAAGGTGTTGGTTATTTGGTTGTAAAAAAAAGTAGTTGAAGGCTGCTGAGTGAAATATGGGAGAATAATAATGCGGCCACCATTTATTTTAAGGGGGATTTTCATAGAGAGAGAGAGAGAGAAAGAAAGACGGAGAGAGGGGGGCTGGGTGCTAGTTGATCGAATTGTACAGAGTAAAAAGATATGTAGAAACATACATACTACATACATACACGATACACATGGATTTATCCTAAAGAACTACTATACACAAGTAATAGTAATTGTACATGTACCACAGTACACACACATTTCTTATTTTGTTTGGTTGAGGTTTGCGCTCGAGTCTCATCTTCAAACTCTCAAGAACAACAACAATCATAATAATAATAATAATACGAGTCAGAGAAACCAGACCAGAACTAGAAGAGAAGGGAAGAAAAGAGAAGAATATAATCATAAGGGAAAAGACGAATAGTTGAATAGGAGATTCAAGTAAATGTTTGTACGAGAGAAGAAGAAGAAGTGCCGAGAAATACATACAATGAAGGCTTGTTCACCCACTAATCTTGTGTATGATTTCACACCTGTTGTGCTAAGTCGGCATTTCGGTCTTGAGTCTTTAATCAACACCTGAGGACATTACACTACACTACACTACACACA
>JAIUND010001000.1:0-45293 GCA_034699125.1 Gisinianus flammeolus | reverse complement strand
CTTAACAATTAAGTTGTAACACGAAATTTGATTCAAAATTAAAGATAATAAATCTTATAAACCAATATCATCGCACTGCGCGTTTTTTTTTTTGAAAAAACGATAGGACAGACTATAGGACAGAGGGCATAGGATCCTGTTCCAAAATCCTATAGTTCAAAACTATAGGATTCTATAGGACTAGTTTCAGCGGGCAGTTTCCGTCAGTCATATTGATTTTATTTATTTTTCGACAATATTTATGCATTTATTTGTACGTGTTGCTCTTTACACGAGAGAGTTCTGAATTTATAGTTTTACTTTTTATGACACCAAAATATAGGGCTGTGGTTTATTCTGTGCTTTCATTTTACCCAAATCTGTATACATTCTTTACTTCTTCCAAAGGTTTTCCCAACTACGAGACTTATAATTTATTATTTTGAAGGATTTGATGGATTTTAATGGTGTAACTTGCGTGAGAATATTTTATGGGGCTTGATCTGAGTCGTCGTTGTTTGTGTCATTTCATTAGTGATTAGGGATAAAGACAATCACAATCACACAGCAAGAGATAACAAGTGCCCAATGCATATATTCCATATGGTTGACTTTATTTTTACTTGCACTATACTCACTCACAATCAGATATTTACTTGTACGGCATTTCTACATTTCTATATTCTATCTGTGTGACTGTGAGAAATAAAAAAACATGTCGAGACTCGACGACCACATGGATAAATTTACGTTTGAGTGAATTTCCACGGTTTCCTTGTCCCTATTCCATACAAATTCAGAGGATGTGAGGGCAGAAAAACATGAAGAGAAACTAAATTTGAGTCCTTGTTTTGCCTCCTCAACAATAACTTGCAGAAATGATGGAAAGGATTTATGAAAACATGCTTGTTCCCTTTTGCTTTTATTTATTTTCTGAAACATCAGAATTTAGAGTGCAGCCAAAATGTTAAGAGCGAATCAAATCCATGTATATCTATACATTGAAACACAATCATAAACACACTCATATACATATATTTGGTACTAGAGAAGCACATTTATTTCTTATTTATGTGTAGAACCGTGGAAAACATTTGACTGAGATCTCCTCTCCTCTGTATGTGTGTGCACGTGAGCATATGCAACTTCACACTTTTTTTCTTCTAGTCTCTATAGAAATTCAAGAAGCGATCGAAGTGACAAAAGACCAAAAGACAACCGTCAATACAATAAAATGCAATAAAGTAAAATGCAATGTAAGACTGTCTGCAGTAGTGTATTGCAAAGGAGAGGTTTGTTTTGTTTTGTTTGGTCATTCTCTCTCTCTCTCTGTGTCTCTCTCACTCTGTATATACTGAAGAGTTTTAATGGTGATGCTGTGGTGACTCCTCAATCCTCAATCTATGCACAGTATACAGAAGAAAAAGAAGAAGATGCATGTGAATGTCCTGCCAAACATTCTTTTTTTTTTCTTCCTCAATGTTGTTGTGACCGCTTTGTTCTCAAACCAAAAGTCATTTACCATTACAATTTCTGCAAGCCGCCGATGCAGCAAGTGTCACTGTCACTAAAACCTAAAAAACACACACATGCTACCTACAAGCAACGAGGATATTGAGTGAGAGAAAAAATACTATCTAGTGTTTGATAAAATCTGCATGAGTCCACTCAAATCAAAAAAATATGCATGCAACTCACACACAAATCTTCTGTGTGGAGTCAGTCATTCTAAAAAATTTAACTGCCATGTCTAACGATCCACATGTTCATTAAAAATTCAAAAAAGATGAAGTATTCTTCCAGTTCCTTTTCAATAGTCTTATCAAGTTTTCTGGCATACATCCATATGTCTACAAGAAAATAAATGATATTCGAAAAACGACTTCCATTTAAGTCGATTCAGGAAGTAGGAAATGGGAATATTCATATGAAAATACGTTCATATACATGAAGGGGAAGAAAATCTTTTATTAGTCACGGGAAACTCGGAAATTGTGACAACAAAAGACACAGTTCACATGTGTGGGATCGTGATCGGGGAAAGAAACACTGAAATAAATTGTCTCAAACTATATTTTGTGTAAACAGGTGTTGTGACTTATTTTAAAATTAGATTTGCATAATGTGTGTCATATGAGGAATCGAAAGTTTTTCCATTTAAAATCTAAAATGTATTAAAAATTGAAATCAGTCTCGCAATTCTTATATTAACTAAATTGAATGTGTGCATATAAATACTTGAATTTTCTGTTGTAATCGTCACCCTCCCTTTTATAAAAGACCTATTAAACTATTGTACAAAACTTTCCCATATGTGGAATTAACATGTTAAGTCCACCAAAATTGCATTTCACTTTCCTTCATTCAAATTTAGATGTTGGATTTGATTCTGAAATTATGCATAGACAATCTGTGTAGCTGTAAAGACAGACAACTTTGAGAGGAGAAAAACTACACACTTGAGAAATTCTCATTGTAGATATAGTCGTATAAACAAAGGAGCCGATGAAAACGAGATAGCAAACGGTATATGCATGACGAGAGGAGTAGCGTAAAGTGTAAATACACACTTTATTAAGTATTATTATTATTAGTAGTTCAATTGGTACAATCCAAAAAAAAAAAAAATGTGCTCAGGGAAATCCGCTCAAGCTATATAAATATGTATTTAACTTAAATAATCTTTAGACGCGGTTGTAACAAGTTTCAAGTCTTTGACTGCGTAAATACCTTGACTGTGCTACTGTGCATAAAGTCAAAGAAAGGTCGAGCTGTCAACAGAATCGTTTACAGATTGTAAATTACATTGCATGCTCACACTTTAACTTCATCCCAATACAGTTTATTTTAAACATTATGAATTACTGTTACATTGTAACATATTTGATGCGCAAACTTTCATTTAAATACAGATATGTACAGCTTAATCATTTTTTAAATTTCTTTTCCTTTTCTGTCGTTACAGAATATTTAATATGCATGAAAATTTCAGCACGCCTTAAATTTGAGATTTAATAAGTTAATTTAGATATATTTAATCATAATCTATGATGATGAAAAATGCACTCTTAAACTCTCAACTCAAGTCAAGTCAGCAAGCAAGTTAAGTACTTTCCCATGCAATAAAGTTCATCTACATAACCCATCTGATACATGCATACACGCAACAGAGATAATTGTAAACAGAGGTACGTAATATATTTTTTTTAATTTCCCCCATACACGATAAATGTAATAATTTGATTAACAATAGGATAATTGACATTTGAAATTTGAAGCACTGAAAAAGTAACATTAAACATCTCAAAATGACAAAATGTATTATATGTTCTAGCCGCATAATCCCTGTGTGGACGTAAATAAAGATAAGAAGGAAAGTGCATGCTGATTACTTGCATCATCCATGAAAATCGAAAGCATTTGTGGCATAAATTGCATAAAAATGTGGATATACTCATTGTATTATTTTCCAATAAAAAAAGGCACTGTATATGTACAGTGTAATTCATGCTGCAATTTCCCCATAGCCTGTTTTTTTCTCCGAGTCCGTCGATCGTATGAATTCGATAAAGTCAACAGGGTAAAAAATCCCACGTTTCTTCTTCGTCTTCCAGATCATTGAGCTGATTTTCTCGCCTTGCCATGCACATGCAATCCACGCAAGAAACTCTAACGTATACACTATTGGTATTCAAATTAACGATAAGTGCCCTAAGTCAGCTATTAACTGAAAGAGAGAGAGAGAGAGAGAGAGAGAGAAGGGAAAGATTTTCACGCATTTCCCCCTCAACGCGTGTTCTATTATATGAATAATTCTCCATCGAAATTTTGAGGAAATAAAAACGCCCTTTACTTTACTTACACATTTTTGTACACACACTCATCACTTCGTATGTAAAGTACCTACCAATATAATAATAAGAAAGAATATACAGGTCAATACACTTTTTACTTATAATAAAATTTTCAATTTAAATTTCATTCATTTTCCAATTGGAACTCTGAGTGCTCCTTGAAAAACTTCAGTATCATGTGCTCAAAATATATGTTTCACCATTACTATACACTGAGCACAAAACTTATACAAAGGGACATGGAGATCAAATGAGACGAATGACGAATCGAATGACATTCCAATGATTTGAAAAATAAAATAATTTCATTTGGTAACTGAATATAAGAGCCGAGGGGAGGCTGAGACGGAAGACTGGAGCCTGTGCAAAGATTGTGTGTCAAAAACTTATATCATTTATCATCATCAAACTGATGGAAAGATGAATTCCAGACATTTCAATGTTTGTAGAACAAACTTTGTACATATTTAGTGAGAGATGAATATTATTACGTTGAAATGAGTCATTTAGCGTTAGTCATGTTTACTCAGCGTTACTAAATGGCCCCACCTGTTCGTAATGAGAAATGAGTCGATACAAAAACACAGAGAGATGCACAAACACACACTCGATTCGTTTCCATATCATGATGCATCACTCATGTTAAAACTACACCAAAATTTTTTTCGTACATTTTGACATGGAGTTGATGCACACACGCGTTGAACAGGGAAAGAGATTATGGAATACAACTTGTCAAAATCATTTGTGTGAATTTGAAATTCGACTAATTATACAATGAACGAACTACCACATTTTTCTCCACTCTCATATTTTATTGAAACACACATGAAATAGCAAAAACTAATATTTAAAAAATGCAAACGATCCAACGTTTGTACAGAAAGGGAAATTCATTTTGATGGTTTGAATAATTTTTTGTATGGTGTTTTTTTGGGAAAACTAGAAAAGTGATTGGGTCTGGATGAGTGTTTAGTATAATATGTATATAGAAACAAGAAAATTTATTCGACAGAAAAAAAAAATCTGACTTTCAAAATTACAATCAAACTGATGTAGGTATGAGATTAGGAGGAATGAAAATTGTCTAATATTCTCATTGTATCACATCATAGTTAGAAAAAGGGGGAACGAACGTAATTTTTTTTTTTGCATGAGGCTAAACTCAAAATGTGTAGCATTAATTAGAAAATTGAAGAAACAAACACGAGAATCCAGTCTGAGAATGAAGTATTTTTTTTTTCGTAAATAAAAGAGGTGGATCCCCATCCTGTCTTTAAAAATTTACGTAGAGAGCGAGAAAAAAAAAACTAAAACAAAAACAAAGCCTCAGACCAAAAAATGTTTTATAAGCGTAAAGGACTCTCCTCCTGCATACAAACTATGTATAAACAAAATATATTTGAATCCACAGTATAATTTAAAGGATATTAAGGAAAATAATATGAGTTTGTGCGGTTACACAGATATGTGTAGGTAAATTTGAACGAAAACTGGTTGGATTTGGATACACACAGAGGTTTAAGTTGAACGTTGGAAGAAGAGCAAAAATAAGAAGAAAAAAAAACTATATGAATGAGGGGCGGTAGTCAAAAAGTCAGTGCCTAACATCCTAGTATATACATATACGAATATAATCGTAATTTACAAGTTATTTATATTCATTTGTCCATTCATTACGATTACATATAGCTGAACTTGTTATAATTATTGGATTCGACATTCAAAGCCAAGCTCAAGCTGCACCGACTACTTTTCCCTATACGAAAAAAAGTAAATGATGGTGCGTCGAGGCACGTCTTGGTCGTGACTTTTCAAGTGGTAAATTTCATGTCAACACCAATTTACTCGTGATCCCTCTGCTGATCCCTCTACAACTCAACACACTTACATATATTGAAGAAGTCCGAAGGACTTTGTATCCTTTTTTTGTTCATTTGTGATAAGAAAAACATCCTCCTGCCAAAAAAACAAATCTAATTATGGAACTGATTTCTTACATCAAAGGAAACGTTCAAATGAATTGTTCTATAGAATCTTTTGACTGTATACGCACATTTTATATTTACATGCAGATACTTTGATTTTGTATGAGAAAGTGTCGATTTGAATTTATTCGATTGTTTTTTAAGATTTCCAAGTATACTGAACTCTAAAACCATTTCATATAAGCCTTTCATTCCGAACTTTGAACTGTACATTTTACATTCAGTTATTCACCATTGTTTTCTCTATGTATACTGATTTATTTATTCTTGTCGTCTATACTATTTTTATCGTATGGGAATGGGAATGTAAGTAAAGAAATAAACAAAACTTTATAAATATTTCTCAAGGGTCAACACTATATTTTAGAATCTTTCATATATTAAATCCTCCATTTGATTTGTGAAGTTTCTTTAAAACAGAAAACTATCAGAGAACAAACAATAAAAAAAGAAAGATATTTTCCATTATAGGAAATTTACTTGGATTTCGTGGATTGTAATTTCTAGTTTCCTATATTAATTCCAATGCAATTACAAATGGCATTAGATGATTATCATTTGGAAAAAGAGAATTTCAATTCCCTTTGTTTCTACTGCACTCAACTTCCGGGTTCCGTCAAAGATTTTAATCATCTCCCCTGCTCACTTGTACTCAAATATATACACCTTACATACATGTAGGAGAGAATCCCAAACTGTATTGAATCAAATATTTTTAATTTGTTTCATCATGGTTGTTGTAATAAAGCATTCCCGAGCACAAAGGAATATGTATATAAGAAACAATATACCCATACATAAAGCAGAGGACACACACGTACAGACACAGAGAAGAGATAGAGTTAAATAAGGAGGGGACGGGGGATTACAATACCATATTTATAAACTGTACGAGGGAGAGACAACATCTGTAATAATAATTACATAAAAACTTTGTATTGCTCAATGTGTAAAAGTGTGGACTCAACTAACGTTTCCTTGGATGGACAAAACTCCCAAATGGACCAAAACAAGTTCTCTGGGTCATTGAACGGATGAAGAAAAAGAGAATCGGCCGAGTGCTTTCAGAGCTATTTATTACAATATCGTTAGTGTGTGTAAATTAAGTACGCATTCGTAGACGAAAACTTCCAACTTTATATACTTCCTTATCAAATGAATTCTTCCATTCGTACAAATTCCTACGTCCTTTTAAACTTCCAACAATAGCCAACGTTATCCAACCATTTCAGTTTTAGGATTATCAACAATATCTAGATTGTTGGCATTAAAACAAAAAATAAGTAATACACATGAATGCTCTTTTGGCCTGTCGTTGCTTTTCATTTGTGATTTATGTTCCAAAGTGCAAGCCAAGTAATGCATGCACAAGCGAATGCTTAAAAACAATAAAAACTGACGTTGGAAATCACGAAATACGAATATTAATACTAAAACTTGTCTTCGTCTCGAATTCAGAACTTATTTTGAGTCTGTTCTGCAGTTTCCGAGCTTTGACTCACATTGTTCGTTCATAAGAAAAGTTCGTTCAAAGTATTTAAATTTTAAATGTTCTTAGTTTTTAATCGTTGTAAAAAAAACAGCAAAGATAAATCACATTCGCTTCGTCATTGACATTAAAATTGAAATCCTCCTTTGTCCACTTTTAATTTTTATCGTTAGCAGTCTTTAACCATCTGAATGAATAAGACGAATAATAATTTTAGATGTTTAACAATAGAGTCTTCCTTTTCCTTCCTTTTTTTTGCCCAAGCTGTGAAAATTAGTCATGAATTGTGAGAATTCTCTTTTGTAGATCTCACGTCTCTTTATCCATATAGTTAACAAAGTTTGATTCGAATAAAAGAAACGAGTCAATTGTGTGTTTTCTACACATTCAGCCGCAAGAGACAGTGTCGACTAAGGATGATTTTAAATTTGTGGGTTCATCATCAGGATAATCATAAACTTTCATGATTATGATGACAATGAAAATATAATAATAATAATAAGTGTACAACTTTGATGAAAAAGAATAATGGGCGCACGTAAAAAAAAATGAAAACCATATTCTATTTTGTGCTGTATAGGAATGTCAAATCTCAATCTCCCAATTCGAAATGAAAAAGAGAAAAAATGAAACTGACGAGAAGACGCAGATTTAAAAACACTGAGGATTAGTACAGGCTAAGGATATGAACAATACAGTGATTCAAACTAATTTGAGATTCCAAAGGTTTTCAAATTTTGACTACTAATAAAAAAAATCCACCTTAAACGTCCAAAAACTCTTTTCCGAATTCTGTGCTTGTGTAAAAAAAATGTTTGACTTGACATGATGAGAAATGAAAAAAGCTATAGATGTTTTAACGAAGAATTTCTAGCTCAAAGTCAACATTGTTATCAACTTGGAAAGTCAAATTGTAATCCCTCTCTCGCCATTCGAAAACTTTGTCTCAAATCCACCCTCGTCAACATCCTGTTGATTGTGCTCTGTAAATTGTATTACATTTATTGAACATAAAAATGTAATGAACCAACAAAAGTGCAAAATGATAGTAGGTATACCAGTCGTAACTGCCAACTGTAAAATTCCACTGACACCCTGAATTATGTGTACCATTTACAAATGGAACAAAAGGCCTCTAAATTTGTCAGCTTTGTATCTTTTCAGCTCAATTTTTTAAGCAAAAAAAAAAGAAGAATAGGTATACTTTCATAATAAATCTAGAGAAATCATGTAAAAAAAACCCCAAGAGAGAAGATTTAAACGAATCTTAATTTGTACATATACGTCCAATTCTTAAATCTTCATTATTGACATGCATTCGAAGTTCGGACCGACTACAAATAAATGAAGAAATTTAGTGTGAGGCTGTGATTCAAATTATGAAAGTTTCTCTGAGGTTTATACATATAAAGATGAGAAAATGGACACAAGCGAGAGTCAAAGAATAAAGGCACCTACTTTTTTACTACTACTTACTGCTACACCAATGTTCGTAATTTCAAAGTATCGACGGTTTAAATGTTTTAATTACAAAGCTATACCAATGTAGAATGGTTTTTTTTTATGGCTGATTTGCTATACTATACCAGCTGCTCTAATCGTAAGAAAGGAAACTAAATCAATCGCATTCATTAATTGAAATTGAATGGAAAGGTAATCTTTTTAGTTGTGTACTCTAAGCTGTCATTTTCCAAATGAAAAAATATATCCGAAAGCTGTTTGTAACAATAGTCAAAGCCAATATAAATACATCTGAGCGCATCTTGATTTTATAAAGGAAAATGTTGAAATATGATGGCTGGGGAAAAAGTTTACAATTGTTCAAAAGATTCACAAATATACACAGTACAAGAAAATGAAATCAAACATCATTCAATATACAGATACACATATCATGAATGGACCCTCAAAGATTTCTTTTTATAGAATGAGAGTCAGATGAATCTTATTTATTGTGAAAACACTCAGTTCTATACACAGTATACACACAAAGTCTGTTTCGACAAGTAACCGACGAAATCTGTGAGAGTCAATGGGGATTCATTTCTTAGAAATCCAATGGAAAACACAAGTGACGTGCTTTGTGTTAGCTTGGTTGAAAATACAGCCACTTTGTATTCAACTATTTTTTGTGTTGCTTAAGAAGGTACGTGTGGAAGGCGTATATTCATCATGGAGTATATCGAATGACGAGGATCTTGAATAAAATTGAAAAGGAATTGAAAAATGCTCAACTTTATATATGAATAATCGAAAATCCTGGTAAGAACTCGGTTACTATTACTATACTATTTATTTCAAATAATATCCTAAATAAAAATCCCCTCTCAGATCGCAAGGTTTCACATTACGCTACTTCTAATAGACAGATCATTGATTGCATAAAACCTTGATATTACGGTATATAGTGAGTAAATCCTGATTATGGCACGAACAGGGCACAAAACAGGAGGCCAAATAAATATGGCAGATAATTAGTGGGAAAAAATGAGAGGAAAACTCTTTGACTATACATGTGTCTGAGAAAAAGTTAGAGGAGATTGTTTACAAAATGCAACATAAATCCATCAAATACAAAGTATATAAAATAATTGCAGTTGTGTATATGAAGCTATGAGTGTGAGAGTAAAAGCGTTTGACAATGACACGCTACTTGGGATGATACTCTCATATATTTCATATCCTTATATATATCTTACACATTCAACCACCAATTTTTTTGTACAACATTCCCATAAAAACGATGCTGAGAATTGCTTGTATGTTTTATGTATGCGTAGACGGCGATCCTAATTCAATCTTAATGCAAGTTTAATGTAGTATGTGTGTCATAAACAAAGAGTTCACCGTAATGTTATGTGGCGTGAGAAAACATTTGTGTATGTAAAAGGAATTTTCGCACATGGTTCAGTGTTTTCTCTTGCCTTTCTACAGAGTTCAAACTTCCTACTTAATTACAAATCATAAGGAATTAATGCATATTCATAAGTTAGACTATATGTATCTATATGTGTAGTCTCCTTGGCCATGGTATACAAAACAACCTCCGAAAATCTTATCGTTAGCTATATACTCTATGAAAGAATATTAAAAAACACGTTGACACCTTCTCCACAGTCTGGAGTCAAGAGGAGGATAATCATGAATTATTCAACGACATATTAAATAACTAATTAAAACTTAATTGTCGTGGAATGAAATTGCATTCTGTAGAATCAAATCTACAACAGGCATTTTGTCAGTAAAGACACAAAAACTTGAAGGTAACATTTAATATAGACTTTAAATAATTTAATCGTCCATTTGGCCCACGCAAAGACTCCAATTTACATGCTACACAATTCAATCTAAGGGCACTATGAAAATTAAAAAGTAACCCTGAAATCTGTAAAAAAATAAATAATAAATATATAAGACTCCTATAAGGGAATGTTTTTTTTAGAATTGAGCACTTTATATCATGTTAAGCTCGCCCTAATCTGGTTAGTGTGCATTATGAATGGATGAACGGATTAGTATAGTAGAGTGAATAATAAAGAAATGTAAAATACATGTTTTAGCATAATTATGCATCAATAATTTAAGTAAAACTTTTACTTGTAAAAGTTGTATATCTATACTCTCTGTCTTTCTCACATGGACACGGTACAATCAGTCTTCTTTAAAAAGTAATACTGCATTATTGAGAGAGGAGCTTTTCATGAACACCAAATCCGACATTTACCTCTTATTCACATTGAATAAATTTCAGTGGAAAATTTCCACACAGTATGCACTGTGTGGAAAAGCCCACATGTGCATACATAATATGTATATGTATTACATATACAAACCTATCTTGTACAGTTGTAACTGTAAAAATGTATATGCTTCGTGTATATACACGCTTTCCAATATTAATTTCCAACTTTGAATTTTAGCAAGTAATTTTTATTTTGGCTTAATGTTAGTGAACATTTTAGTGCATTTTGTCTATGTACATAAGTACAGAATTGTGCTACTAGCACAATTTACAATATATTTATGGACTATTGAAAATTATTGAATCGTGGTAAAAATGCAGAGTGCAACTGCATACTGGAGAGTGAGAGAGAGAGAGAGAGAGAAATTAAAAATGATGGGAAATAAAAATACATAATAATTCTAGGTATTTTGGAAATTTAAAGAAATGCAAGGCAAAGGGATATAGACAATTTTCCTTTCTTTCAATGATTAGACAATATTGAAGCTAAACATGAACACAAAAAGCCCAACAAAGTACAGTCTACGTCTCTACGTAAATACAGTTAGTTATATTGTGAGCAGTTATGCATACACATCATATATCGTGTTTAAAGTATATCTATAAAGTAAACAAAAAACTCACAAAAGTCTTTGTATGGAGATGAATAATAAAATTAGTTTTATAGGGCCAAAGCCAGATCGAATTGATGGAAACAATTGAGTGAAGGCAACGCCTAAGAGCTCTATCTGACTGTATATGTATACAGAGAGTTGGAAGGTAAGAATAAGATATATATAGAAACGAATTTAGTTGGTTCTCTCCCTCTTGTTCATAACGAACAACAGAGAGTATTGTATAGTATTTGATAGAGAGGGACAGGAATCTCTGTGTCACACCAGAACAGAACAAGGTTATCCGATTTAGCTCACTCATTTCACTTTTGTAAGTCATTGTGTGATCGTTCGTACTAGATATATCTCAGACTGACAATGAGTACTCCTATATATCATAAGAGATTCTACATGTATGTAATTTGTATATATTTATGAACTCAAATAATTTCTATATCTGTGAGAAAATCCTCTGCTCTTGCTCTTGTACACTAGTTACTGTTTTTATAAACTCATACCTATATATGCCTCTCTTTATTAATGAAAACTCATACCACGTATTATTTTAGTTTCAAAAAGTAGCTTTCATACATTGATTCTATGTACAATTTTTACTGATTTTACTTTTATGATCACATAATGCTTGCATTTTGAGTCATTTTCTCTACAGTACATTGATGGCATGTGTAATTGGAAGTATATATACGTATTATATATAAATATACATACCTATATATAAATATACATACCTATATATAAATATACATACCTATATATAAATATACATACCTATATAGAAATGTGTGCATGTACGAATAAGAATATCATCGATTATAGAAAGGAATCTGTACAGATTTTTCTTAAACGTGAATGTTTTCTAATCTGATGGAAATCCAATGGAAGCTATTGAGCCCCAGTTCCGAACTCATTTCGTACTTCTTCTGTCTATGAAGAAGAAAAATGAAAAGAAATAATCCAATGAAAAACCTGTTTTTTTGTTCATAGTAAAACTCCTGGCGTATGTCTTGGTATTATGTACATTGTACAGGCAATTGTGTAGTGATATGATATGTCTTACATAAGGCTTACTGTACTCAAGATGAGTTCACTCACTGGGGATTCTCCTTGAATCACAAGGAAAAAAAATGTATAACAACAACAACAAAAGTCTGAAAAGATATTATGTTTTATTTTACTGTTAAACTTACATATTTTATTCCATGCAAGTTTTTTCACTTTGTTGTTGTTCTGATAAAGATTTTAAATAATAGCAATTTCCAGAGTCTACATATGACATGAATTAAAGAACTTTATCCATCACTGTCTTTCTTCATTTTTACAAACAATGCATTTTACAACAGTACAAAATATGAGGAGTATCTATGAACCTAACAGAACTTTTGTACCAGTAAATTCTCTGTGTATAGCCCACACTCCACGAATCACACTACGCATAAAATATAATAATAATAATAAGAATAATTCCCCCATCTCTTTCTTTCATCCTCAATATCAATAATAATTTAGTACATTCATGTTATCAGTTGTCATTTTTACCTTTTTTGTGATTGATGCGATGGAGTAGAACCAATGAACTGAAAAGGTTCACTGTGAAGACGATGAAATGTAAATCATGGACAGCTATATAGCAAGATTCCACGAGTTCAGTTATTATAAATTGGAAAAGGTCTGTGGCTTTTCTGTCTCTTTCATCAGAAGAATGATAAATGCAAAATTTATTTTTCACAATTCAGTACAATTGGGCCATGTATTTTTGTGGATACGAACACAAAACGTCAGGAATATTGATTATTTTGCGTAGAAATTTGTACCAATGTACCACAAATGAAACGCACCACAAAACTGGAGTATATTACAGATGAACTTGAAGAATGGCACTGACTCCTATAATATTTCCTTCACTTTGTATACCTTAAAATACATTACTGTCCAGTAGAGAGAGAACAATACCAAGGTTTTTCCTTGACTGGACTTAACAGAAGTAGCCGACCGACGTTCCCGCAATCAATGTGTATGTATTATACGAGGAAGGTTCTTCTTCTTGACTGTTGTTTGTCTGTGGCACTCCAAGGCAAGGAAGCAATCAGTTCAATAATTTCAGTTTACCTCCTGTCTCTCAAAGCCTAGAAGGCTTTTTTTCCTAAGTGAATCCTTATACATGCAAAGCACAGACACACACATAGCTATACACAAGCTTGTCAAAATTGTAACTAATGTTTATACTTTATCTCGTATGAGTTTCTTTTGATGGTTGACGGGTAGGTGAAACAAAAACGAGGGAAGATGGTCCACGTTTTAACTCAACTAATGAATTATAACAATAAACATCCGAGCTAAATTGCTTTTATATCCGTGAGTCAAATGATTTGTTACAGTTACAGGCTATACAAACGTTTTTGCACTCGTTCACAATTTTTCAGTTGTTTTCTTTTTTCGGCAGCTATTATAATAAATTCTTGAACTGTGTATGGTTCCTGATCCTTTGAATACGATGATGTGTGTACACAAAGTGTGATATGAACTGTTTTTTTAAAAATGTATTCAAAAATATTTTTCAAAAAAATTGGGGCAGACTTGTTGGCAATTGACTGCAGTTCAGATAGCTAGTGAGAGACGAGCCTGAGAGACAAAATGACGACCTCTCACTTGTTCGATACACGAAAGAATACTGAGGCGGTATTCTATACTATAACTGCTCTCTAGCTATACGCCGTTCTTGCGTTGGATTTGGTGTACGTGCAGCGAGGACCCCCAGTCGCTGATGGACGTGAGTTCATTCGCTGTCTCGCTTCTCTAGAAGCACATGGTAGTGTTATATTTTAGGAGGAATTATAACAATAATTATAATAATACTTACTGCATATTATATGTAAAGTGGGCTTCACTATGTTCCTCTTTCATTTTTATAGTGTTGACGACAAAACTGTAACAGGTATATACAGTGCTTAAAGTGTACTCAAATAAGTAGGTATACGGCGAAAAAATGTAATCTTATCCAGTGTAAGTTTTTATTATGTACGTATTGTATTTACAATTTTACTCACTGCATGTTTTCAGTTCGGCAAAATGTACCTATCGGCGATTTTGAGTTTTCTGGGCTAAAAGGGGAAAGAAAAGGGTGAGCGAAGCGAGCCCAAAAATTTTTACTGCCTTTTTTTTAGAAAATTTTGCCGTTTTTAGTTGAAATTGAGTGCCCTGGCCACTGTTTTTGTGCCCTTTCGTTAGCTTTTTTTCAAAATTTGTAAAACTGTGGGGTAAACTCTAGTCACCATGGGCCAGGGCAAGTCACCAGTTCGAAAAAGTAAGTATACGGACCAAAAAGGTAAGTATACACCGTATACCCATGTATACGCACACTTTCAGCACTGAATATTACAAGATTCAACCAGATTCAAAATATTATTAATTATAATTTCTCCGGTTAATTCTAAGAAAAAAGAAAATGCTCAGAAAATAGTCAAATTTTCAAACCAAATGCTTCAAACTGTGTATGTTGTGTTATAGAAAGTTACAACACGCCAAAGTGAAATCGCCTTGGGAAGTCTTTATTCGGTATACAGAAAACGAAACGTGTATGTGTATGAGGTTTGGTGGCTCCCGTCGTTGTTTGTAGTCTGTATAGTTTGTATGTATTTTGTATTTTGACGATGGCATAAGACAGAAGGCAGAAAGGAGTTCACTATTCACATTCAGCTATATATCCATATCGATTTTCGTACGGAATCTTTCAATTATTGACAAATGCAATATTGCGTGCTCTCCTGCCGTGTTTCATTTCACTTTCATGGAAGTAACCAAGCGATTTCTACGTTCATCATCACACAGCCAACTTCTCTTTTGTTTTCTCTTCCAACCATTTTTGTTTTTGAGGTCAATTACTTGAACTTCCATGCACATTCATTCAAATAATTGAATTAAATTTAGAGGAACTTAACGACGACAATTTGAATCATATAGGAAATGGAAAAATAATGAGGATTTTCATTTTCCGTACCAAACAAATATTAAGACCAAGTGCTTTAAAATCCCGAATATGTACCAATAAAAGTTTATTGTGTGTGTGTGTGGGTTTAATCATGAGCTTGTATATTTGTGTATGTTTGTGTGTGATATTTAGAGTTTGGAATTAGGAGAGGAGAAGAAAAGGAAGAAAGCGATGTTGGGTGAGGAGATAAATGACAGCAAATGGGATGGTATTTGTATTTGTATAGGGATGACGACGACGACGACGACGAGATACAGCCGAATCTGAAGGCATTGTCTCGATCTATTTCCATCGCATTCTAAATGATTCCCTTCTCAATGCTCAATATATTTTCTTCTTTTTTCTCGCTTCCTCTTTCTTTTCCAAACAGGTGCAACCGAAATTTACAAATTACCCAACAAACAAAACGCCACACTGCTGCACTCATTCTCTCATTCGGGAAAACGCAATGCTTTCAGAACTTTGAGCTGTATTCATTCCAAATGCCAAAGCCAAATGAAGCCAAACACTCTCGTTTTCGTTTTCTTTGGCCATAGACATGCTATAGCAAACCAAACCAAACCAATACGACAAAAAATAAACCACAGACGCTACACAGCTTAAATCATTAAATTATATTAAATTATTTATCATCATGAACTAAAAGTCCATTTACATTTACATTTACATTTTATCGTATTTCTATTGGATATTTAAAAATCATATACATAAATACTTAACTTACTGGGATTTTTCATGGAGGAAAAATCATTTCCTTGGGATTTGATATATGGAAACATTGAAAGAATTTGAGGAGAAGATGAAGAAGAAGGGATGGGGAGGATTTTGTGATGTTTCATGTGAATTGTGAGCAGAGTTATTTAGAAATGATGAAATGGGGAATGAATGATATAAAAACTAAAATGGAATACAAAGTGTAGCAATAAATGTAGAGGAATTGTGTGTGTGGTGGAAGCGAAGCGTAGATTACCTGCTGTTGTGAAAACATTTGAGGCGTATCTGTAGCCAAGGCCGAATGATGGAGAATTGAATAAAATCGTGCAGGTGCACCTCGCTTGATTTCATAAAAGAAAATGATTAGGCATAAATCATAAGCCATTAAATATATTTTTGAGCGAGTGAATTTCAATTCATAAGCCTACTCAAGGCCCACAAAACTCCACACACACACACACACACACACACACACACACACAACACACACTTTAAAAAATACAATAGAAAATACAACCATCGTCCTCCATTCTCCATTCTTCGTTCTCTATTCTTCATTCTTCATTCTTCATTCTTCATAGTACACACAAATACAAATACAGAGATGCACCCTTTAACTATACGACAAGTAGTTTCCTCCTCCTCCTCCTCCTCATCATCATCATTATTATCATCTGAATCAAATCATGATTAGCATTATCTCCATTCTCCCATTAAGATCCATTTCACAGAAAATATTATACGTCCTGCTGGATAAAGATCCGCGGCCTGACGAACGATGAGATGACCAAACAATTAAATCAAATCCATTTCCCCCGTCAAATGACACGACATTTGTATAAAGAATATGAAAAATTGTTCAAATCGTCGTGAGGAACAAGACGAAAAATATGTATATTTACAAACTATACAAAATACAAGGAAATTAACGAGAGAAAAAAGTGGAAAATTTAACCAAATGTCGCTGAATTGTGTTGTATTATTTTTGTTGGTTGAGCATTGAGCATTGTATGGGATGTTTTTATGAGAGAAAAGAAAGTTTTCTTTGAATAATCCCAGTTCACACCTGACTCTTTTTTTTTGTATTTAGCCTGTGTTCAGTGTAATTGAGCGAATTTGTGGTGTAAACAACAAACAAATGGGAATAACATGGAGAGATAAAACATATTAACAAAGGAAGAGAAGAGACTCTCATGAATGATGGTAAATTGAAATAGAGAGACATATGGGGACGACGGACAGACGGACGGAACAGGTAAAGGCAAAGTTAAGTAAGGAGCAAGTAGTTGGATCTGTCATGTTTCCACATCCACATGTCACAAATTATACCATCTGACTCCCAACTTCCACCACTATTCCTCCAATTCCTCATACGCTATATATGTACATGTACAAAAAATAAATACATACTCGGACAGATGCTTCATCTTAATCTCCCTCCTGCTAAACGTTTAGCCCATTCTTGTCAAATTACACATTCATAAACAATTTAAATTTAATTCAAATTGATAAATAAACTCCTAAAGACTTTATACAAATATCTCTAATCTCTATGTATTCCAATTCCAATATGAAAATCCCCCATCTGCAACATTATTTCCGTTTACAAAAATAACAACAATTTTACACGATCAGAACGCAATTAAACTAAATAATTGCAACAAGACATTTATGCTTAATTTGTTTATCCATTCGCTTGAAAACCCCGAGGAATTGCGTAGATAATAGAAGCGAGAGAGGAATTGAAATTGTCTGTGCACATGGCGGAAAATCGCTTTGGACTTTGTTTGTGTGTAACCATTTGATATTCATTCGAGTAGTTACATGTTGATGTATGTGAATTCAATTGCGCAAAAAATTCATTTTGTTCATAAAAAAAATCTCAATTGGAAACGAATGTACGAAATGTGTACTCTCTTTTATGGAGTCATATGGCGTGAGAAATTTCAATAATTTCCATGTACCTTTTTTCCTGCTCTGCTAGCAGATACGCATTTCAACCATTTCCCTTCACATTTAAACACCTCTGAATATACGTCAATGGAAATTGGTACTTGATTTTCAAAAATAATCGTTGGCAAAATGACTTGATGGAGATGCAGGCGTATAAAATAACTTTTGTATATAACTCTCACAGCTGAACAGCTGACTGATAAGTCACACTTGGCACTTGGACAAATCCATCAAAATTGTGGAATTCAAATCAATAAAACTGATTAGGAATTCAACTCAAATACGTATATAATTTTAATTTTATCTTGTTTTAATCCTTTGGCAATTGAAATTTGTCTGAATGTTGTTCGTGATGGAACAGACAAGTTTTTCACATCTCAATGACGCAATTTCCTCCGTGTTTAAAAGTTTTTTGAGGGTACTTTAAAGAAGAAAAGGAGGAAAACGAGTATTTTGTAAAGTATTTTGAATTTGAAAGCAAACTCATCACATTTGAACAACAAACCAAACTCGAGAGTTTTTTCCCTCACTTCAGTTCAGAGTTATTTGTTCTATTGAAAATTGAATGTTGAATTTAGAGCATGTGGATATTCTGTTTGGTACACTTTCTTTTTCGTTAATTAATCAACCGATTTTGATTGAGAAAAGGCAAATGGATTCGAACTGCTCATACAATTAATAATGCAAATGAATGAATTGATGGATTGAAGAATATGCGCAATAGACTTTTATTTGGCTATACGTATAGATATCTGCATTCGTTATTTTACAATTTAAAGTTGCTGTGTTGATACAAATGAAGTAGATGATGTATCATGTATCTAATATGTGTAGGGAAATTGAGATGGGTCGTCGTACATGGGATATTCATTGGAAATGAAGAAAGATGGTCGGTCGGAGTTGGACTTATAAATACTCAATAGGCAATGAATTGAAATTGAACATGAGGCTTTTAGCTGAATTACGACTACGGGTGAGTCGAATGAGTGACAATCTGGGATTCCTTTTTTTCCTTTTCCTCTCTCTCTCTTTCTCTTTCTCTCTCTCCCCACTCATCAAAGGACATTTAGTCGATGAGGTTGAGGTACTTACGCAAGTAGCCCAGGAGGAGGAACAGGAACTACAATATATGTAGCTATGTAGGTAATATTATCCCCCGCATATGCATATATATATATGTAGGTATTATGACTCCTTTCCAACGGACAGATGTACATGTAAATAGAGTATGCAGATCTCTAAATATTACCTATGTGGACGGACGGATGGACGGTCGAGCATCCTCGTTGCCTGTGTGTAGAAAAGTTGATGAAAAAACCGCACAAGTGTACAAATGTATACAGGGGACAAAAACACATGTGTGACATAAGAGAGAGAGAGACAGAGAATGAGTTTTGAATTCCAACTGGTGATATTGGAATTGATTCATTGTTCGAAAAATGTTTGAACCATTGAAGGAGCCCCAGAGTAAACTAATAAGCGAAATTAAAAGTAAAGTCTCACATGTCCAATGTCCAACACAACACACACCAACATTGGAACACATTTGAACACATGTAAGGTATCGTATCCACAACGTCCTACTGACTACTGTGACTACTCACACTACTCTACAATCTATCGTACATCTACATATTATGTACATGTTTGCTCGTTTGTTGTTTGTTGGGTTCCTTCCAGTTGTTGGAATCGGAAATATTGGAATTGGACAAGTGGCCATTGGTTTTCTGTTGGGCGAAGGACGACACATGTGACGACACAGCATGGACTTTGTCTCTCTCTTTCTCTCTCTCTCTCTGTCCTTACATTACACCGTATGTCCACTTATCGGCAATGTAAATTCAACTCCATGTGCACACAAATACTAAATGATCCCACCTAATACAATTTACAATTAATGCCCATCTAAATTGGGCCATCCACCGTCCAATCTGCCGTCCAATCTACAAAATAAAATACAATTCTATTTCAAATGTCAATGTGATAAACATTTGAAAAACAAATAGTGGAAATGATATCGTATGAATTCACATCTCAATTACATCTTTCGTCGTTCAGAACAATACGATAAGAACAAGAACTGTTTCAGTTGCATTATCAAAGTTCTTACTTGAGCATTGAAATTTTTAAGCACACCAAACCAACTTGGTTTTCAATTGTTTTTGACAAGGAAATTGTTGGTTTTGAGGGGGAAAAGTTGCGTGTAAGGAGAGGAGCGAGCCAGAGAGCGCGAGAGACGAGGGATATTTTGTTATTGTTATTATACTGTCGACTTTAAAATATAAATTAAGATATTGGGGCTGAGAAAGACATGGAAAATGGGAATCCATCCAGAATCCATACGGTGTGCAGTAAATAGTGGGCATATCATGAATCATATGAATCATGAGGAAAGTGAAAAATTAATGTCAAGTGCTTTGAAAACTCTAACCTTTCCACTTGTAGTTCGCTTGTAATTCTTATCGTTAGAGAATGGAGACGCGCGCCCTCGTGTCTCATGTTCGGATTTTCCGTCACGGCTCCCTGTCATTTTTTGACATTACAAATAACAAATATCAACCAGAACTTTTGTGCGTGGAAGTGGACGTGGAGAAGGCGAAGAATCGTGTCTTTGTGTGTATTTTTGGAAGAATGGTTGAATTATGGTGGGAATATCTGTCTGTATAGAGTTTAGGGGTTGCGGGCATAATAAATGACGAAAAGGAGGAAAGCGAAAGCGAAAGGAAAAGAAGCAAGGCAAAGTTTATTGGGTCATATTTTCAAGAGTTTGTAAATGTCAATTAAGTCATATGGAGGGACTCAATTTAGGAATTTATAAGTCTTCGCTGTGATAGAGTGAAACATTCAGTCAAGGAATTGTAGAGGGATGGAAATGGAGATGGATGACCATTCCCATTCTGGATAGCTCCTATAATACAGCTACAGACTATAACGTATCGCATGGGGAAAACTCTTTAAATATTTAGTAATATTTACACAGTGAAATATGCGGTATTCACCAATTCACAAGTTCAGCCGGCTTTCTCTCTTTCTCTTTCTCTCTCTCTTCCATTTTCTTCCACATGCATCGTCGTCTCGTCTCGTCTCATGTCAACCATCCCAACTCCACAATTAAATATTTATTCCACCCACCAACAAACTCCCAATTTTCATGTTTATATATTCATTCAATTTCTCCATCCATATCGATCCCACATATTTTACACATTCAGACATCAAACGTCAATGTCAATCTAAACAAACATTTTGAACCGATCCAATCGACTAAATTCTTACGATTCGTTAAAAGAACGAAATTTTATGGAGTAAAACTGGTGAGAGAATTCATTTTGTATGATAAAACTTTATTTCCTCTTCCTCCGATTTGTCCTCCATCTCAAATGATTCAAATCTCCAAGTGCCCATAACAAAATCAAATGTAGTGAAACGAAAAGAAATGAGGAATCCCATCCGAATAAAACATATGTACACACTGAAGGAAGACGAATCTGCATAGAGATTGTGATTGTGATTGTATTGTGAATTGTGTAAGGATTGCTCAAGTCCAAGTTTGAAGGCAAACTTTGTGTGATGCAGTCAAAGCTGAGCAGAATGAAAGAGATTGAATTGAATTAGGCACATCTGTGAAGGCAAAGGGTTGGTTCTTGTCTCTGAGGTCAGACACCAGAACTCACAATCAGACTGCAGCTGTATGTGATTTACTTAACTCTCCTCGCTCCATTCTAAATATATATACAAATTCACATGCTCACACAAAATACATAGACAGACGCTCACTCTCATTCTCTCCCCGGAATTTGATTAACCTCATAAAATTTGCAACAGTTTTTCCTTCCCTGATACTGAAAAATCCCAGTCTTCTACACAACCAAACTGTTTTTCTTTCAAAATTACAAATCACTCGCGAGTTTTACTACAGCGAAAGCGAAAGGCTGTTCACAAATTGTCAAATGGATTATAATTATGATTATCAATTTTATTCATTTCCCATTTCACCCTTTTCACACACACACACACAAAATATCTAATAAATACAGCACAACTGCCAGGAACATCAAACTCATTTTACAAACCCATCAATTTCCATGAGAAATCCCATCAAAAAATAATCCAATATAGAAATCACACTGAGAATTCAAAAAGAGTTCAAATCTGACTGGACTGATCATGAATTTCGAAGTCAATTCCATGTGAAAAATGTGTATGGAGTAAAATACTCGAGATGTATTTTGAAATCGTGTAAATGCGTCGCCCTGCATTATCTTATTATGTATTACAGATATTTTAAGGGACAGCAAAAAAGGGGTTCAGAGAAGCGAGTCAAATCGTATGATGTGAATTGAAAGTATCTGTATCTGCAGAATGGAGTTGCGATAGTTGGGACATTTTGAGAGAGGGATTTTTTTTCCATGGTATTAAAACGATTTTCACGGGTATTGTGTTTCGAGGAGTTGTTTCTGACCTGAAATACTTGTGCGAGTCCCTTTGGAAATTATCTGTGATAAATTAAAAATTAAATGATAACCCGGTTGATTCCCACTTCTTCCACTTGTGAGATCTCCCTCGAATGCAAATGCAGTATGCAGTATGCACGCACAAAATTACATTCATATTCATAAGCTCAACCCTTCAACTCTTCAATGTTAAAAGCCATCAGACGTGAAGGAAAAAAGAAAATGAGATAGAAATAAACAAAAGCGATGTGTAACAAATCCAAATCCAAGTTCAAATTGAAATTTGGTAAATGTTTCACGGTACAATTCGAAAAGAAAAGAAAACCCCTTGAGAAGAGACCACGAGAAACTTTAAACTTTTGTATAACGTTTTTGAGGATGTGAATCGTCTGGAGATCGTTACACGTTTTTCTCCTCCCATAAATAGTTGACACAATATATGAACGAGCAATTTATAATTTACAATTTACAGTTAGAACACGTTGGAATGGAAGTCATATATGAAGGCAAAGTGAAGCAAGTTCACAGTTCACAGAAGAAGGGAGCAGCAGCAGCAGGGCTTTGGGATTTGGTCTGTGTATTGACAATGACCAACAACGTTAAAGACATCCGACACGCTTCATCTTAAGGACCCTTCACATTCACATTCATATTCACATTCACCTTCCAATGTTCCATGTTCCATGTTCGTTCAAATCCCACCAGATATTTAGCAGCTTGGTTTCATGCAAGCAGATCAGTTCAGTCTCGTTTCCTTTCCTTTCTTTATTCCTTGTTCGTTCCTTTGGATTTTGGAATAAGAATTAAAAAATATTTCCATGGTCGCATCATACCCGACGACGAGACGACCCAATTCTCATGATCATCGTCATATTTATCATGAATCTCTCAAGTACAGATAGAATCCACTTTTTTTTTCATTCCTTCTATTTCCTTTTATTTTCTCGGCGTAATAAATTTTCGTGTCATCTTCCTCGGTTTGAGACTCATGAATAGTATGAATACAGATGCTCAGATACAAAATCCCATGGTAAACGTCAACCCTTTCCTTTCACCTTTCTCGACAACAACAAAGGCCGCCTTTTACATTTTATCCGGAGCTAATTCATATAATTCGACTAATTTGAAACTGCTAATCCGACGACCAGTTCAAATCTCCACCTCAATCAAAATTACAGATAAAAACTATCTTATACACACTAAAAAAAATTCAAACTTGGTTTATGCACTCAGGATTCATCAATTCAGTCAATTTAGTACTTATAACGAAAGCCAAATAGACGGGGGTTTTCATGGGAATCTTCATCCATCAGAGACGGAAATTCTACAACATTTGAAAAAGAAAAAAGAGTTTAAGTGCTTCGTTTTTTTGTTTCCCTTTCAATTCAATTTGTAATGAACTTGTGTGTGTTTTGTTTTTGTGTTTATATCTGTATGTACTTATTTAGGGGACTTTCATGTCGTATGCTGTCACGTGATGATGAAATTGAGAATATTGCTGTTTACATTTGGATGGTGAACGTGAACGTATTGATGGAAGGAAGCAGGTAGGGTGCCATTCGGACGAGGGACTATGTACAGATACTTTCATTCATTCACGTGTGTCTCCATCCGCGCAAATAGAAGGCAGAATGCATGGACGACAGTCAGCAGTCATTTATTATTGTAGATTGTAGTCAAGGCCCGAGTTGGAGTTGTTCATTAGTTCGGATCCTGCTGGAAAAATGAGAATAACGAGAGAATGAACAGAGTAGGTAGATTTTTTGATATTGGATATTTTACATTAAGGAAATGAATGCCAAAGTCTTTAAATCTGCTTGACGAAGCCAAATAAAATAAGAGCAAGTCCATAAAATCTCTCTCTCTCTCTCTATCTCTGTCTCGCTCTGTTGTTCCTTTCTCTCTGTACATTTGACTGCTATTCAAATATTCGAATTTGGATGAGAGCACGTGACCTGTCCACCGTCAGTTGCTCCCTTCCAAGATGACACGTGTCGATTGGGTCTAATAACATCGCTCTTGGCCATTACAATGCTCAACATTTCGCCCTCTCTCTCTCTCTCGCTTTGCTCTTTCCTTAATTCTGGATTCATATAGGGATTTACCATGGAATTATTGAGTAAGAGTAAGAGTAAGAGACACACGCTCATTATCCTCACACTCATTCTCTCTTTCTATCCGAACTTTGTAACTCTCTTCTGTCTGCTCTGTCTACCAAACTACGAACTCACTCTTTACCCAGTAAAAATAATTGTGAGTAATGTGTTTTTGTGTATTCAAGAAGATTTCAATGTCGAATTTGGATTTGAATGGATTCAGATGACTCAGATAGAAAAATAGACGAGAGAGAAACAGAGAATGAACAACGCGTGGTTGGTTGGATTTGAAATCGGGCCCTTTTGACACGTGCCGGAAGTCGTCAAACGAGTCCAAGTCCGAACCCGGCTGCTCTCTGCTCTTTCTCTCTCTCTCTCTCTCGCTCTCACTCAATGTGGTTCCAGTCAGTCGTCCGAGGAGTCGCATGCGTACACGAGAAAACCGTGAAATAATGATAATAATATTTTGTTGTTGACTGTCCTGTCGTCTACTTGAGGATTGACCAAATCCAAATCGAAAGCGAGAGAGAGCTTTTAGTCCATCGCGGAATCAAATGAATGGACTAAAAAAAACTCGCACGCGACCAACCGAATTTTTATTATTCTAACGGAGATAGAACACACGATACGACGCTTTTACATCATCGATGCAGCTTCGTCACGTAGAAATACGAACGAAAAATACCCGGAAGCGTCCTCATTTACAAATCCAACAAAGACAAAAAAGGGACTTTCCCTTCACACAACCAACGACTTTGGACTCGGATTATAAGGATTTTAATATTTTCTGGATGAAATTGGAATATCATTCTCATTCTTTACTCTTTAGTTAAATTACCCAACGGTTTTTAAACTTTGTTGACGTTTTGGGCACGTGCTCTCACTCTCTCTCTCTCTCTCTCTCTCTCTCTCTCTCTCTCTCTCTCTCTCTCACTTTGCTCACAACTTTGAGAGCAAGTACAGTTTTGTTTTGTGGCAAATTCGGGATGGGAAATAAAAAAATCCGGTTTCAAATTATTGATTTCTAGTGGTCTGTCTCAGCCTTACAATTTTATTATTAAATTAAAATATCTGGTAGAATTTCCATGGGATTGGATTGAATGTATTTCATGTTCAAAGTCAAAGTCAAATTTGTATATTTGTAATAAAGGGAGAAATGTGAATACAAATGAAGCCATGTTAGCTGCGCAAAGCGAGTTGCATCTTGCAATTGGAGCGAATGCAAAACAGAAAACAGAAGAAGAAAGTTCGGATTCATTGTGAGAAGGATGTGGCTTTTCCCTTTCCCTAAGTCACAAGTAGAGAAAGGAAAGAGAGAGAGAGAAAGAGAGAGAGAGAGAGAAGGAGAGAGAGAGAATGGATTGATGAGGATGAGGAAGGTGCTGGATGTGTGAGGAGGTGGAGCTTGTAAACTTTGAAAGCAACTCGAAGGAAAAGGAAAAAGCAGGGGGAAACGATGATGAAATCGATGCGGCGCATTGACTCGAGACTCTGCATCTACACAATATATGTTCATTTTCACCGCCTTTATCTCTTCCAAGAGGGTTTCCCAACTATACAAATTCTCTCCTCTTGCAGTTGCGGAGACCGGAAACGTCTCCAGGGTAAATGTGCAGTGGCAGAGGAGTAAAATGAAAATGCACTCCCGACTTTCCAATTTCTCCATTTCCCCATTTACCAATTTCCTCATTCTCCCATTCTCTTTTCCCAATCCTAAATTCACCCCAGAAAACCCTGAAAACATTAAAAAATATGTACATTCGACAGTAGTTCATATAGTTCTCATCTTTCTTCTTCTTCTTTCACACACCCCATAAAATTACAACAATTCTTCAACATTTCATTTCTATATATTTTCATTTTTCAAAGCAAATTTTATTGTTGGGACTTTTTCTTATGAGCAAAGAAGATGTAAAAAATGAAGTAGGAATAAAAAATGTTGTATATAGAAAGGAAATGGATGGAGTTGGAGATGGACGTGATGTATTTAATGTGTGAGTGTGAGGGCACTTTGGTTGGTCTGGTTGTTTTCCCCTTGGAAATCTAGAGTTGATTCTCTACGGAGTGGCAAATCAATGAGACGCAACTCCGACATGACACAACAGACTGGATTCTGTTTCAGTCTCCAATTATTGGCATCCATCGTCGTCCAAGTCGGAGTCGTCGTCTGTCTGTAGTGAAACCAGCACCCGCAGTCAACACCTGCAAAACAGTCTCTCACTCCAACTCAATATACGATATATCTGTATGTAATATGTACATTGGGAAACGAAACGGCTGGAAATTGAAACTCGAGGACTTTAAATGTCTCACACACTTGAGAATTCCACACACATAAACAGAGAGAGAGAGAGAAGAGAAAGAGTCCATAAATGGATGTAAACGTAAAAACCACACAACATGCGAGAGCAGTGAGAAAACTAATCATCCGAGTCCACCAGCCATCAAAGAAAATGGGTGACAAATGCCTGCCTGGGAAAACTTCACAATTTCCCTATACAACTTCAACTCCACACCAAAGAACAAGGCAACACTTTGTACTCTGTACTTTGTAGTCATCTCTCCTTCATTCACTTCATTCTCATCCCTTCTTCTTCCCACTCCAAACTTTTCTCATTTACAACTAAATTTCCTATAGAAAATCCAGACGACACTCGCTTTAAAATATTTCTCTAGATCTGGACTCGCTTAATTTTTGAATCCCTGCAGTAAAAAAACGGGAACGAATTTTATTTATAAAGTCTATATTTGTGCATTAAAATGAAAACGATCCCTTTTGTATGATTTCCTTGATAAAGATTTCCAGGGTGCAGCAAGAAAGACGAAAGGCGAGGTTGTCGTCGTTTTTGTAATTGTAATGTTTCTATTTTAAAATTATGGTGCGTATGGAAACCAAAACTCAGAAAACCTTAGTAAATTCGTAGAATGTAAATGGAACTGGCGATGAGGAACCAAGTGTGTGTCGATACTGTCGATTGTCGATCCCATCCTTAAAAGTCCTTTAGCCTTGACTTGCATTGGACACTTGTGCACTTGTTTCTTGTTTGTTCCTTCTCCTTAACCGTCCTCTGTCCGCGTCCGCAGTTCCGCACCCAAATCCACACACTCTTTCTTTAGTCTTCACACAACAGAATAACAGAATATGTGTCAACGCGTCAACATGACAAAATAAATTATTTTTATGATCCTCAAGACATCCGACGCAGATCCAGAATCCAGATGCTCAAAACAACGGTAAAATTATCTGTCATAGCCTGGATTTTTCCCGTGAAAATTGTTCAATTGGGCAATGAAGGCAATGATCCCTGATGATTTTGTGCAATGTGCAATGTGCAATCATATTCATATCATAATCAAAATTAACAACGAGGGTGGGAAAGTGGGAATTTATCTCTCTTCTGCCCATCAACGTTCTCTGTCACTGACATTTATGACTCCAACAAAACGCCCACACTGATTTGTCCCTACTATTTTATTGACTTTTAAATACAATAGATTCCGATTGTGATTTGGAATATGAGAGAAACCTTTGATGGACTAAATTCACTAAATGAAAGAAACACGTTGGAAGAGTTTTGAATGTGGTGGACATGTGTTTGTGTGTGTGTGTGAAAAAAGGGAAAGGGATGAGAATGAATGACGTAGGTAATAAATGTAAAAGCTCTGGCTTCCGGTTAATCATGAATAGATTGGTTGGCTGGCTGGCTGGCTGGCTGCCTGCCTGCCTTCATTTCTCATGTTGTTCTAGATGGATTTGGGTTCGTATTATTATTATTATCTTTGCAATGAGACAGAGAAGGCGAAAGAGAAGGAGAGAAAGAGAAAGAGAGAAGGGGGAGAGTCAGCTGTGAGGTCGGGATCAGAAATCGGAAGTTGACGTAAAGATGTGGATTCATATGTTAAAAGCATGTACATTGTAGGCGACTGTAGCGATAGCGAGGGAACAAGTAAATAGTAAATGGATGCCCGGGTAGAGAGAAACAGAGAGAGAGAGAGAGGGGGAGAGAGAGTGGAGTTGAGCTTAAGTTGCTTTTTTGCTTTTACTTTGGTTGTTGGTTATCGGTCGGAGTTGTTGGAGGGGAGATGAGAATCGCGGAAGAAAATATATATATATGTATAGTTGAGATAGAGAAAGAGGTGGAGATGGAGAAGGGAGAGTAGAATTATGTGCTCATATATGCATGACTCTATTCCGTCTAGTTCTAGTTCTAGTCATTCACTCCACTTTGACTTTCCAACAAGAACAAGCTCAAAAACTGGAACTGGAAAGAGATTGAACCACCAAGTCAGACTCTTTTGGTCGGATTACGCGAACTAGCGAGCGAGAGAGAGAAAGAAAGAGAGAGAGAGAGAGAGAGAGAAAGAGAGAGAGAGAGAGAGAGTTGCACAAGGGATGAGATTCACCATTCTATTTCCTACTCCTTGTTTGACATCGATCACTATTACTTTCCTCTGTTCGCGTGCCCCCATCCACACAATAACTCTCTCTCTCTCTCGCTCTTTATGTTCCTCACTTCTCCATTTCACCCTCACGCTCTCTCTCTCCTTTTCTCTCTCTCTCTCTCTCATAAATAAAACTCGACTGACAACCAATTGTCAAACGGACTAACTTAAAAGTGCACAGGATCCTCGACTTTATCTTTGCTTATCTTTTATCTACACCCTCGTTTTTTCCATCATCCGATTCTGCACTTCCCCGCCAAATTCTTGTATGACATCATTCTAAAAAATGTAAATGTAAAATTGTAAGCCGGAGAATAATTTCTACTTTTCTTATTGTGCTCACAGACCTTCATTTCCTGGATAATTGTGAAGAACATGGATTTCCTTTCAAAGGACAATCCATTAATTTCACACGTCAATCTTCATTTCAGATCCGACTGAGCAATTTCATTTCATTTTTATACAAGACGAATTTTAATGCGGTTTTTTGTTTTGCTGTTTTGTTGTTTTGTGATTAGGATTACATTTTTGTTACGAAAAATCTTAAAGAAACAGTAGAAAGTGAATATTTATGATGTCAAATCCGTGTTTGTCAGGATTTGTAGAGATTGGAGATGACAAGATTTGGCTGGCAGGCGCCACTCTAGACAAAAGACCAACACGGGATCCGCAAATTGAAATTCCATCACTCAAAACACCTTTTCCTTTTCCTTTCATTTTGCTCACCTTGTAAATTTTTGAATGGCCATATTTAAATTTGAAATGCAATCACCTTGTACGAATACCAAATTCGGCGCTTTCTAGTTCAGTACACTTTTATTTTAGCAATTGATTCAGGAATAAGATGAAGACGATGCGTGAAATGAGTGAAGAAATAGCTGCATAAATAATATGAAAATTCTGACATAAACTGGTAAGAAACACGAATTGTCGGATAAAGTAAAGTGACATGGTAAAAGATTCTTCATTATTTTGCATGCGGAGAATTTGTGGCACTGAGATCCTTTAAACTTTAAACTTTAACTAAAAGGTTAAAAAATAGTTTAAATACTTGTGAGTTTCCATTTCCATCCAGGATGATTTTGGTTTAGATGAATTTGAATGGAAAGTTTCCTCAAATTCTCCACGTACAAAAATCTACAAGAATCTATCGAACAACTCACTCAAGATTCAAAATTCAAAATTCAAGGGCTGCTGAACTTTGCACTCCCCTCCAAATGATTTCCTCTCATCTCATCTCATATTTAACTGGAAAGTAAAGGAAATGGTTTTGAGTTTGAAGTCTTAATATAAAATATTAAAATTCCCAAGATGATGAAGATGAGACAACAGACAGACAAGGGAATTCTTTGATTTTTTTTCTCTCTCGGGCATCCAAATTCCAATAAGCTCGGGAAGAACATGGCAGTGAAATGTGTTTTGAATGTCATCATAAAATTCCATACCTGCCTCTCAGTGCCCGACGACTTCTCCTTCTCTGACTTTTTTTCCCTCCCCAATAGTCAACAGTCAACAGTCAACAGTCCACAGTCAACATCCACATTGAGCATTTGAAAGCTTTCATATATATTTTCTCTCACTTTTTACTTTTTACTGTGTGCGTTTGTGTGTCGGTTCATCTTGTGCCGACTGAGGAAACCAAAAGGGTATAAAAGTAAAGGAAGATGTTTGGGAGTTTGAAAGTCGATGTGATGTGATGTGTGTACAGTGGTAAAATATCTGTAGTGGATTGGACACTACTCGACTCGAGTATAATGTCTAATGTCTAATGTGCTCCTTGTTGATCTGGAGGGATTCAAACACTCCAAGCAGCAACAGCCAACAGTATAAGATGAAGAGGAAAGTTTAAATATGTTCACAGCTCTCGAGCGAGAAAAGTCTCAAAGAAGTCTTGAGATTGTTCATTCTCGTATTTTTGCAGGTGTGCTGGAGTCACTGAGCACACATTCACCACACAAACGAAAATCAACACGTTCCATATGAAAATGAACAGATTGAAAAGTGGAGAGAGAAAGAGAGAGCGCGAGAGAGAGAGAGAAGAAAAAAATAAGGAGAAGAGTAATCTTTGACTGCATGTGTATCGATACGAAATACGAACTACAGATACAAACGAAGGTATCTTACGGAAAGGAATGGAGTGTGAGTGTGAGTGTGAGTTGGGATGGGAAAGATTTATAGTGACAAAGAAAAGGAGAGATACAGATGTAGTTGAGTGTATTTAAGTGAGGATCTTCATGTTGTTCATGTTCGTTCCCTTTCCCAGCTTGTTTAAATACGCTCATTTCTTATATTTGTAGTAGATTCTCACACGATATTTACACTTATCATTTACATTGTGCATTCGGAATTTCCCAAAGTTATTTTCATAGGTGAGCGAGGAAAAGTAAGTATGTATTAAGTAAGCGCGACTCTCTGTCTATCTCTATAGTCTATCTTATCTGTAGTCTGTATAGTCATAGTCTGTCTGTCTGTGTGTTCGTATTCGTATTCGTGTTCAAAGTTCGAATACTTACGATGTAAAGGTTCTTTTCCTTTCCAAGCGTTTCTCAACTAATCCTCCTTTTTTTGATTCCCCTCGTCGTTCAAAGACTAAATGTAGAAATGGCATGAGCACATGAGCTCAACTGAAATCTATTTCTTTTTGTTATTTTTATTATCAAGTATCTTCAGGTGTCCCAGTTGAAACCACGTCAGCGTCAGATTCAGATTCAGATGGAAGAGAACCATCGCATTATTATTATTATTATTACTATTATTTCAAACTATTCACAGTAACTCACAATTCACCTGTTTATCTGTGTCCTCTGTAATTTTGTGTACTTGAAATGAATTGATGGAATTAAAATCCAGAATGGATTGTAATGAGGATGAGGATCATAGCATAGCATAGCCGTTGTTCCATTAGTTGTAACATACGATATGTGTTTGCAATTAGTTTAGAAGAAAAAGACGAAGAAGAAGGCGATTAGGAGTGAAGATGTTCAAGCTAATAAATAATAACGGTGGGTGAAATTATGCAGATACATCGGCTTGCTTCATCTTGCAATTAAATGGGGGGGAAATGAGGCTTTAACTCAGTCTTTAGAGGAAGTTAAAGTCACGTTCATCGTCGTCCTACCTGGTGGAAACTACTCTTCTCTTCTCTTCCCTTCCCTTCTTCATTTCCTATACATATCCTACATAATACATAATACATACCATAACCACCAATCATCATTATTATTATTATTATTATCATCATCATCCTCATCCGGATTCATCTACAAACATTTCCCTTCACATTCACCTATACCAGATTTCTATAGTCCTCATTTAGATTAGTTTTAGCTTCCAACTTTTTTATTACATGAAAATCCTTAGGATTGCTTTCCCCATTGCAGCACTCTACATTTCTTGCCAATGAAAATTTCCATTGGGATTCCAAAGATTCCAAAGATGCCCTTTCGTTCAACAACAAAAAATGGACAAGGTTTCATCTACTTGAACATCTCAATGCTCAACTGTGGAGTTGCGCGTTGACAAATAGGAATTTATGAGAGGACGCTCCGTCATTCATTCATAATGCTTTTTTTTTCTTGTTCGTGATGATCACAAGCCGTTCACGTTGTTGCTCATCTTTTGGACACTCTTCACATTGTCACATTTACAATTTACAATTGTACAATTGTACAATTCAGAATTCAGAATTCCGAAATTATAATTTTGGAGTCGATCGTGCAACTAGACTTGAGTGTTGTTGTGTTTGTGTTTGTGTAGACGGACGACGACGGCAGTCAAGTGTTTCCTTTTCTTTTTCTCTCTTTTGTCATTCTCAATTCTCACTTTGGGATCCTTCGACAAAACATTTTGTCATCGTTTAATTACACCAGCTCAAGTGTCTGATTTTACATTCCACTTCCAGATTTTCCATTTGGGAAGTACAAAGCTCCAATACTCAAATACCTGTAAGGAAAACACATTTTCCTTGTCTGTTTAAACTAAACCAAATATATTCTGAACGTACATAAATGAGAAGTGAATGTGAAATATGGAAACACTCGGATTGACTGACTGACTGACCGGCTTGTAATTGTATTGGGAATGGTGAGCAAGCCAAGCCATGTGTATGAAATTTCCAAAGATTTTCCATGGTGTATTTATAGATGTGGGAAATGAGGAAAGGAAAAGAAAAAGGAGATGGAGGAGGCGGTGAGGAGGCGAAGGCGAAGGAGAGTCAAATGTGCAATTTAAATTTAAATTCAAAGAGTAGTACGATATATAGGGAAAAGTGAATGAAGGGAAAATTATACGCACATTCACATTCTCCAAACGCTTCGGTTTCTGTTTACATTTTACATTTCCAGCTTCATTTACTCGACTATACACTGAATTCCCATTGATTTTCTCTTGCATTTCAGTGTTTGAGCTTGAGATTTCCCAACAGCCAACAGCCATGAGCAACAGTCAGCAATATCTGTATCGTATCGTATTTAGGATTTTAGGAGCAAAAGGAAAACAGGCATGAGAAACAAAGCAAATTATTCACGTATGACGTCGACTCAATTTTTTCTCGGCAGTCTCTATGCCGACTATAAAGGCGTGAGATTCATAGAGAATGAATGGGAAATGAAACACGTGGATTTTTATATGGTATTTCTAGTGCTGGAGATGCTGCTGCTGCTGCTGCTACTACTACTGGAGTGACAGAACACCGGCCAACCGGATGTGAAACGAGAGAGAGAGAGAGAAACATTTGTATAAAATCATATGACTCTCCAGTCCTACTGACATTTCAACACATTCATATCGTATACAGTTGCTACAGTTATAGTTGCTTCTTTAATCGTCAATGTGAGGATCATTACGAGATTATGCAAAGGGAAAAATCAGAAACTTATTAAGAAACTTTGACAAATTCAAATGGATTGACAATAGAAAATGGAAGCTGTTGCTATTCCTATTGCTCTTGCTGTGGATCATTTTTTGGGAGTTTGCTAACTCTCGTCGTCAAGTTTTCAAAATGTTTCAATGTGTGTAAAAGATGGAGATGGAAGAGAGAAGAAGGAAAGAGTTGCGTTGTGATGAATGTTGGTTCGTTGGAGAGTCATTAGTTGAACGGCAGTACTTTGAAACTCAAGCCGTGAATAATTGGCCCAACCCTTCCGTTCCTTCGTTCGTTCGTTCCCAAACGTGCAACGCCAGAATAAGACTTTTGAATTCACATTGTGAAATTAAATGAACGCTCGTCCTCGTTGCGATGCGTTGCGTTGCCTTTGCCTTGCCTTGCGATTCCCAATGTACAAGGAAAAATAAATACAGATACAAAACATTACAGTGTAGACATGAAATTTCCACCAACACTAAGAAATTCTTCCATACTGCAACAAATGAGTGGCTTAATGATGATTTCTCAGTTTATACACAAATATATTTAGCAATGCCAAAATATAATGTAGGTATACATATTCGAGACTCATCTGACCACTCTGTTTCTATGAACATAAGTCAAAAAATGTTTTTGCATCATTCTTAAGATTTGCAAAATAAACGTGAGCGAGAATTGTATTTGAACTAAAAAGAAAGGTGTTGGTTTATAGAAGTTTGTAGAGCAATTCAGAGGCAGTAAAAAAAAAGTATGTAAAGGGAAACATAAAAAAATATGGAATATAATGAAAATGAATATATGTACCAACATATCATATAGGTAAGATATTTTACATTTGAATTGCATTGTCTATACATATCAAAAAAAAAAAAGTTAAACTATTGGACAGAAATAAATAAACAACACCCGTAACTAAATACTAAATACACCACCTGCAAATCTCCCCCAAAAAATCTCATCTCCTTTTTTCCTCAACGCTCTCTGATTCTCAAAGTGGATTTTAGTTAAAAATCTTTATACTTTGGCTTTGCTTTGCTAGTTGAAAGAATTGCCGATTTCCTTGATTCTTGATTCTGTCTCGTCGTGGTCTGGCACTGCCAGCACTGCCAGCCACTGCCACCAAATCAAATGTCTGTAGATTTCCATTACGATTCGTTTTATTTGACTTCCACATTCGAATTCAAACTCGCAAGCAGAAAATTACATTTACTTTACTCTCAACCCTCAACTCTCAACTCTCAACTCACAACTCACTTCTATTTTATTATAGACCTTTTTATAAAATTTGGTGATAATTATTATTAAATTAATTCGGCTCTCAATTCAATTCCGAATTTCATCGACTAACCTTCAAAAAGTTCAAAAATAACTAATTGCAACACTCAATAGTATTTTTGATGGTAATATAGTTTTAACTTTATAAATATGAGTGGGTAATCGTAATGTGCTTTGAACATCCGTCGTGGGATAGTCGTCAAATTTCTAAGGCAGAACCAGAACGGCTTGGAGCTATGGAGATGCCTTAATAAGAAGAGAAAGAATAATGAGATGGGTCATCCCATCCGGTGCGGTATATGTTGGTGCACCTGTAAATCCTCAATGGCTCATTCACCTTCCCTAACTAACTAACTCTACGATATATACCATCACCAGCAGACTTGAAACAGTTGACAGTTGACTGCGTTCCAGTTTAAGCCCAGCCGTTTTGTACTAATAATGATGGAAAATGAAAAATCCAGGGTAAAAGTCCCCACCATTCATTATGTAATTGTAAATTGTAAGTTCAGACAGTCAATGGAAATGGGAGCATAATAATTGACTTTAATCCCTTGATCCTCCTTTTCCCCATCAACCATCAACCATCAGCTTAGATACGATACGATACGACTACATGCGGGACTGTCAATATAGGAAAAGAAGTAAGTATCGATGCACACTTGAATTAATAAATGTGCTTTGAATGATGTCAAGTGTCGATTATCCATGTGAATTCACCTGTGCGCTGAACGACCAACAAATGATGGAAGATGGAAGGGAATAAAGTATAGCGTCGATGGGGAAATAGGCACCACGCTACTCCATTTATATATTATATATTAGTAATAATGATGATCATGATGATGATGATACACAGCTTCCAGATAAATTAAATCCTTTTCTCTTCTCTCTCGTCCTCGCATTCATTTTCTAGGGCATGAGGAATGAACTTTAATCCTCTGTAAAGTAAAAAAAAAAAAAAAAAGTGTTGACATTTCGTTTGATAAGGCACGACGATGTTTTGTCAGGTACACAATTTAAAAAAACGGAGGATTTTCAATCGGCATTGGCAGCCAGGGAACTTGATGCCAAGTGGAAAATTTCCATGGATTCACGCAGACGACACAGAAGGGATGCGAATCAGACACAATTCCCAATCCCCAACCGACAAAATACACATGAAAACAATATTTTTTATCTGTCATCTGGAAATCGAGTACATACAAGTAAAGTTTATTTATAAATACGAGAAAATGCAAGTTAACTGATATCATTGGAAATGTGAAATATCTCAAATATCACATCATATGAAATATTTTTACTGGGAATAAATTGTAAATATAAAGATATTTTAGATAGACACGGAGTTGTCATTGCGGATTTCATGGAGAATTTTTGATATTATTGGATGTTGAGTAGACGAATCCCATTTCATCACATGTTTTCATGATCGGTATTCTGTTTATCAGTTTAAAAGAGTGTGGGATGTGAAAGCGTGCATGAATACGAATAGAGCCGATTTAATGTGTGTGTGTGTGTTGGCTTGGCTCTTTTGTCATTGGTATATTGTCATTGTTCGGCGAGTGTAATGTGCCCACCCGTACATATTATGTATCCTACATACATACACAAAAGAGATATGTACATACATACATAGATGAATCCATGTAACGAAGAATATGGAAACGAGAGAGCCACATGAGGCCATTCACATTCACATTCACACTAGATCATTTTCTATATCTGTATATAGTTTCTAGTTTTCACAATATGAATCTCTCTCTCTCTCTCTCTCCCTCGTTCTATATTTGTGTATCATCCACTATTGAATGGAGGGATGAACTGGAACTTTGTTTCTCCTATATGAATTATGTATGTATTAAACGCATCTCCTCATCTTTATCTTGACAAGGAAAGGATTCTCAATTCCCATCGTCCCTCAATTCCAGTTCTCTGGATTCTCGTGAACGACCTTTAAAAAGTACAATAACATCCTGATAATATCGTCGGCAGATATTCCCGAGTTTGGATTTTTATCATCGTAAATCACAAGTCATCTCATGGATTTCAAATTGCTTGCTTCCTTCCCTTCCTGCACATTACATTACATTACACATGTAAAATTGTAAAATTGTAAAATTATCATTGGAATTGAATGACATTACATTACATTACAATGTACAGTACATTGCATATTGCATACACAAAGGGAAAGATGAAGGAAAGAGTTGGTTGATATGGGGAATTTTTTAGTTTTTTTGGCTTGGGCTTGAGTTGACCCCCTGTAGATGGAATATGGCGAGTGATTGCGTCGCATTAGACAGAAATGATGCTCATGATGATGATGATGGTGATGATGTGAGCAAGCAAGAGAGAACGAAAGAGAGAGAGAGAGCGCGAGAGAAAGAACGAAAGACGAAAAGCCAGAAGGTTTTTTTGAATCAGTTGATTTCTCACACCTGGGATTCACAGAGCATGATTTTTTTTGTCCTTTCGTCCACCTGTGCTCTGCTCTGACTTCTCACTCAATCTAAATTCAACTACACCCAGCCTGCCTGCCAACTCCAATGTTAAATGTTAAATCTAATCTCTCCTCCATTACCAAACCACAGTCGCTCTTTTTTTCTCTTTTTTCTTCTTCTTAGTCGTCGTCGTCGTCTTTTTCTTCGTGGTCTATTATTCTTTTCCTCCCAACTCGTAATATTTATACGTTACTGTATCCGTCCTACTTGCTCAACTTCCAACTTCTAACATCCAATGTTCACAATCTTTACCTGATCCCAATTCACAAATGTCTTACCGTTCGTTCCTTCTGTACTCGTAGTAGTAGTATATATTTTATACTCTATCGCTATTTATACGTGATCACATTGATCCAGATGGTTACAGATATTTGTCAAGAGTCAACACATTCACATTCACATTCCCCCTCATCCGCTTTGTTTTCCTCTCTCTTTCTCTCTCTCTCTCTCTATTTTATCCCCCCTTTCTTGTCTTTACATTTCAATTCACAATTTATTCACAAGCAAGACAAAATATTCATATCTATCGTATATTTTTTTTTACATCCTTTTTGTTTTCTACATGTAGGATTTGAATTTTGAATGTGGACGGATGATCACACGAGTGCATTTTGTCATATACAACAACACAACACAACACAACACATTGGTATAGTTTAAGTTGATTTGAGTGGTTGAACTCTTTCCGCTTTTGCGTCTCTGTTTGTCTGTCTACTACTCGCACTCGCCATCCTCCTCCGTCCGTCCATCATCTATGTACATACAACATACACACCAACATCTACTGCAGTCTGCATTTGTTACCTTGATTTCCCTCCGCTACTCCACCACACACCTGGGCTGGGCTGGGCTGCTTCACTTGACGAGATACAAATAAAAAATAAAAATACCAAATTGTATAACAAGAAAAAAAAGAATGTTTTGAGCTTGAGTCTGTCCGTCAAAGAAGCAAAGTGAGGGGATTCACAATTCACAAAGTATCTCATCTGTTTCTTGGTTGACTTTGACTCTTCTCGCTTCTCGCTGGCAATTTACTAACTCCTCCAAACACACACACACACACACACATACACACATGCAGAAACTATACATACACATGGAAATGCATTCATTTTGCTCTTCTTGCACGCAATAGTAAGTACATGACATGGATCCATCCTTATTTTTACATCCCCATCTCCGCTTTTCGGTTCGGCAACCATTCGTCTTTCTGCACAATCATATTCCACTAGCTCAAGTAAACATATGCAGACGATATGCATCCAAATATATATTTAACCTTTTTTCTTTGGGGGAGAAAATTGAGAGAAAAGTTGAGAGAATTCCTTGGAATGCACTGGAAACTGAACGACAAGCATTTCACATCCAGTTTGCCATGGTCGACAGTTTCCTCGGTCTCCAACACAAAAATAAAAATAAAATACTTATATGCAAATGATAAGAAAATTTCAAGATTCTTTTTCCTTTTTTTTTTGGTCTTTTGGTTTTCACAGCCAAATTGCCAAATACATTTTTCGCGCTCATATTCACACGGAATATTTAGTGTAGTAAAAGAAAAAAAGTAAAACATGACGTTCACACCTGGAACTGAACTGGCGATGAGAGAATGAGAGGATTTAGAATTGTGATGATCGGAATTTGGAATTTGAATAAATGGAAATATCAAAAAAAAAAGAGGAGTCGTCTGTGTTTTATTCTGTCTTTGTTTCTGTTCAATACTTTGAATTGAATTGAATTGAATTTATTGAGTTTGACAGACAACATGGTCCAAAGAATATCCTAGAGCATCAAAAATGCTAATACAATTATGCAGTATAAAATACAGATATAAGAACGCAAATATTTTATGACAACGCAAATATTTTCGAGTGCACAATTATAGCGGAGGCTGCATAATTCCTCTCCATATTTGAGATAATTAAACAGATGCATAATGAATACAAGTTTGAGATATAAAAATGATCAAATTGTTGGTTGTGTGTAGATTTCTGCATATGAGATAGATGAGGAATTTTTGCAGAACATTTAGTGAGTTTCGACATGAAGCGAGGAGACAAACGTCATCAGCATAGATGAGATGATTGACCACTTCTCCAAATAATTTCAATCCATATTTAACTAACATATTGTGATTGTGAGAATACACACGAGGATTTACTCCGATTTACGTTTACGTATTTATTCAGTATGTATTTGCATATAGTTGACTAAGCTGTTGTGTTTAGTTTCGTTTCTTGTGTGTCTCTTCCTCAGACGATTCAGAGCTGAGAGTGGAGCTCGAGCTGTCTTTAGTCAAGCTCGGCTAAATATGAATGTGTAAAGTACTTTATTTTTTGGGGAAAGAGAATTAAAAGTCCATATGTGAAAGCGTTGAACATTCAATGCAATGTGAATTTACTTTTGTGATAAACCAAATGGCAGAAAATCTGTGATTTGAACAAAAAACAAAACTGAGCATAAGGTTTTCCCTTGTAAATGGTACAACTCCTCAACTCCCAGATATCCATGAACAGAACAGAACAGAACAGACAGACACAGGAAAAGGACAAGAGTGTTTGTCTGCTGTTTCTGTTTCTACTTCTTACTTGTGTTCAAGTAGATGGACCAAACCAAACCAAACCAAACCAAATGACTCGCTTTTCTTTCTTCAATTTTTCCTCCTAAATTTCAACTCATGAATGAATGAGAATGAATGAGAATGAAGGAGCTCACCCATCGTCCCATACAGATCACAGATACACTATACAAGGCTACAAGGCACTAAAGACGACGAGGAGACAGGAACAGGAGAATGTGCCCATGCAAAACATAATGGAGCAGATGGATGGATGTTGCTCTCCTGAAGAAGATCTGCCGTTCGGTTCTGTTCCGTTTCAATTCCTTCTGCCTCAACTCCAACTGCAACAACTTCCATCAGGGAAATCTGCTACTGCTGCTGCCCGTATTATTTTTTACACACCTTTTGGCTGGAGCTCTCATACATTTTTCTTATTGTCGATGGTCGATTGTCAATTGTGAGTTTTCCGTTGTAATTGTAGTGCGACTGTCTCCTCGTAATATTATCCATTACCCATCCATTCACATACAAATATATTAGATATGACGATATATGTAGTCAATGTTCTGTTCTGTTGTTGGTTCGACTTGGTTTCATTTACACCGTCAGAGTCAGAGAGAGAGAGAGAGAGAGAGTGGCAGATGACGGAATCTCCTTCCATTTATTATCTCTATTTTTTCCCTCTCTTTTCATTTGTCCATTTGTACAAGTAAAAACCATTAATAATGATCATAAGCATAAACCACGGAAGGTCGGACGGACGGACGGACGGACGGACGGACGGACGAAGTGGCAGGGTACAGAGAAAATCTCCACTCTTCTCGCTACTTGATTTCAAATAAAAATATTTTTGAACAATAAGAAAATCCAAAACTTCCAAGTCAATTCAATTTTGAATTTTTCCCTGCAGCAGCAACAGCATCTGCATCTGTATCAAACGACTCTTCATTTTTTAAGCTTTCATTTGTTCATTGATCTCAAAGTCACTTATTATGATGATGATTATTATTATTATTATTCCCTTTTCTCCCTTTTCCTTTCTCAATAGTAAAATGTTTCATTTTACATTTTTAAGCTGTATATGATTTCTCAGATGCATCATGGAGCGTTTTTTAAAGGAGGGAAAATCATGATGACTTGCAGAGTTCCCAAACTAAAGTTAAAAAAGGTATACATAATACACATGGGTAAGATATATGTGTATAACACAACACAACTGTAGGTTTCATCAGGGATTTCATCTCCGTCAACACCCGATATTATTGTTATCCACATTCCACCATAATCTTAAATGCTCCCATTCTCTTTCTCTTCTCATCTCCATTTTTTTTTTAAAGGAGCTCATTTTCAATTTTCCATCCATCAATTGACTTTGCTAAAAAAAAAAAGGAGAAAGAGTTTCGATTTCGATACTTTTTGACTTTTTGGCTTTGGAAATTCAATGGAACATCATAAGCATGAGCAGTTGGCCGGGAGTCTAAATTTCCGTTGTGAATGTTGTTGTGATCCGGTGACAAATGGAATGTAAAACATATACATATATTTTTAAGAGATCACAAGAAATGACGGTGAAGTTTTGTAGGTGCAAAAACGGTATATTTATATCTGTACATGTATAGAAATTGAAGCTGGCAGCTAATGGTTCATAATTCATGTGGGTCCTTATCCAATTTACACGCCCTGCCTCCTTCCCTTCATACATTAAGAATAGAAATTTTTATCCTCAAGTTGCATTTGAAATCCTAAGGATGAAAGGACAAAGTGACCAAATGTTGTATAACCATATAGAAATAGAAAAGAAATTACAAAGTATTTAGTAGTTGCAGGCTCGAGGAATCCTAATTGTAATAATTGTGATGGTGACATGTAAAAATGGAAAATCTCTCTCTCTCTCTCTGTATGGGCTTTGAATTTTCAATGTCTATATGCGGGGAAGGATTGAGAGAACTTTTTATATGCTTTTTGTAACTGACATTGCATTGGGCATTGCATTGCACGGTAAGGTTCAATTATGAGAGAGTTTTCTGTGTATATATGGAATTGAGATGGGGAAAAGATTTCATTTGACTTTCTCAAAACATATCGTATCAGCCGGAGCATCTCCAAAAATGAAATGAAATGTCCGAAGTATTCAAAGGAGGATTAAAGTGAAATTGTATGAATATTCTTGGATTTATCTTCTATATTATTATGTATTCCCTCAGACTCTGGATTTAATCATCTTCATTCTTCATGCATCTGCGTATGAACATAAACTGAGAGAATAAAAAAAAATGTCTTTATCTGAATAAGAAAGAGAACAAAATCATAAGAAAATTACATGCCCAAATTCGGTTGTTTCCTCTCACCATTCTCTGGGGAAAAAATCTGCCTCGTTCCCTTTTCGCACCCTCACCAAAATCCATTTAAGTAGCGTCAATTGATTAGCTATTACAATTTACACAATTTAACCGTAGAGTTTGTGGATTTATTAAAACGTTTTTTTTTTTTGGTTTTGGGTTACGAGACAACGCTAAAAAAATTAGTACCAAATGTGGAAATTCTGTTATAAAATGAAATGAAATGATTTGAGCATTGAAGCCGCATCCATCCGCTGACCGCTGTTTTTTGCTGTTCCCATTTTCCTGTTCAATCTTCATTGTCACGAGTTCATCATAAAAAAAAGGATTTTTCTTAATTAAGGCTTTTAAAATCTGTGAGCAATTTGTACATACAAGCAAAGGGATGTAAGGCTACAATTTACACATTTCTAATTTACTTGTACTCCAGCAGCCACCGGCTAAGTCAACTCCAAAGTTTAACTGCTTTATTAGGCAATGTAGTAATTTCCCAAAGAGTCTCGGAATGGACAAAATACCAAAATTTCCAAAACAAATCCCAAGTAGGAACTCTCCAAACACACACACACACTGTCAATGTACGCTTAATTAAAACAAATTTAAAACTCAATTTAATCTCTTTCAACTATTATATTTTTCCTTTCAAAAATTCAAAATGCATATAGGTATTTGTATTTTTTGTGTGATGATGATTTCACTCCAAAGACGGTGTGAAGAAATGTGTGCGTTAGCGTGTACAAAAATGGTAAAGGAAATTATCATGTGGAAATTGAAAATTAAATGTGTTTGATCATTGTTTTTTTATTCAAAGTCTGCTGTGTTCTCCCAATTAGTAATTTTGGGAAACTTCATACGTATTTACTTACATCATTTTTTCATGTACAATATGTAAAACAAAAGCAAAAATAAACTCATATTAAATTAGTGAACATTTTATTGTACAATTGTATACAATAAATCTAACGACAAAAATCAGTAGTACTTTTTTTTACACTATTTAAAATATGTCACAACTTAAAAAACTTAATTGTAATTTTTTATTTTGTTACAGTCAATTGTACAAAATGAGAATCACACGAAGCCACGTTTTTTAAAATGTTTGCATGCATGTCCATGTCAGATGAGTCAAACTTCCAAATCATCATCAGATTCCGACTGCGTTTTCCAATAGAATTTTTTTTTTGCAGGATTTTATTTTGAGTCTACAAATGATTTTAAAAAATGAATAAAATGTATACTACGATATATATATGTAATATAAAAAACACAGTCAGCTCAGTGGATTTGACCTTAAAATTCGAATACAAATCCAAACATACATGCATGCAAAACCAATAAAACTATCCATCACTCTCTACACATTTCTATTTCTATTCGTATATTTGTATTTCTATGAGTAAACTCTACAGTCTGCAACTATCAACTTACGACTACACGATATTTTTAATACTTTAACACATTTTTAACGCTTTTAGCCTGACCTGACGTCACTCAGCTTTCTATACTACAAGAAAGACGATAAAATCTCATACATATAGTATTATTTCGAGTGTTGGGATCATAAATTACAAAATCTACTGACACGATTGTCCTCCTTCTCTCACCTCAACCAACTTCCATTGTCAACCTTTAAATTAATCAAGCTCAAGAATGTAAACGAAAGGAACCGAAAAAAAATTACTCTGTGCTCTAAATTCTTGATGAAATTTAATTTATCTCCACACATCTGCATTTCCATTTCTCCCCTTTTTTCTCTCGTCTCTCTTTTGTCTTTCGTATATCTTGTGTGTATATATTTACAGATAAAAAAAATGTCTCAGATGATTTTGTGTTTGGTGTCTTTTTGTACTTTTGTTTGGATATTGAAACTTAATGAGCCTGATTGTTATTGTTCAAAATTTAATTGTCATTTCCATCTTTGTTTTATATACTGTAATTATTATTATGGGAAAATGGGAATAAATAAAAAAATAATTTCAAAAGTAAACAGAATAAAGTTTTTTTTTTTTTTTTTGTATGAGGAATCTTGTGGCATGTTTATTTTTTTCATCTTTGACATTTTTCTTCATAAGAATTATAATTAATCTTACAACTAAGGTACGCTTTAATTTTTAATTATTAGTATTACTTACAATATTAATTACATCGCATTTGTTCGATATACAGCACAAAACGTTTTTTGACCGTTCCGAGCATTTCTTTCTTTTTCTTCTCTTCCATTTATAAGTATTCATTTAAATATTCTCCGTATTTCCGTTAATATTTTTTTTGTACAACATAAGAAAAAATATGGAACATATACTTATGTTTCTCTTCTTTTTTTTGTAGAGTGTATAATTGTGGAAATTCGTAAGTATTTACTGTCAGATTTTTAATAATTGAGCCTCCCAAGGACAGATTTAGGAATCCTTGCTCATTTCAAATACATTGAGTGGGAGGAGCT
>JAIUND010000999.1:0-45304 GCA_034699125.1 Gisinianus flammeolus | reverse complement strand
CGCGCACCATTTTTTTCCAATTTTATGAATAAATTTCCAATCAAAAACATGTTAAATGGTATAAAAGTTTCGAATTTTCAAAAAATTATCGTTTCAATTTTGAATTTGTCGTTTTCGAAAGTCCATGTCATGTCCAAAAACAAAAATGGCAAAAAAAAATGAACCTAGATCAGTGGGGGGGGGGGGGGTGATCCCATGCCCAAAAACAGAGGTGAGTGAGCATCAGTCACTCCCCCCATAAAAAAACGGCCAATTTGGGAGGAGTGAGCTATTCATGGGCAGCCCTGAGTGCAGCACAATTTGTGCTACCTCCTTCATTGATTTATTAACTCGTACACCTTTTATACATAATTCAAACTACAATTTTCTGCTATTTTGTTCAAAATTTGCGCTGCAAATTAAGTACTTTTAAATCATTTTTTTATTATTATCTTACCTCGATTTTTTTGCAAATTCGTCCAAGACAAATCGTCTTGTCTTCATTTCCCTTAATTTTTTAACTTGATTCTGTGAAGTTGTTGTCAGATTTGTATCCCAAATCGTTTATAATGTTGAAAACAGATACATATACATTTTTTGATTATTTGAGCAGCAAATCACAAATAAATAATGTGTAGAGTCTACACTTCTACACTGTAGACATACATACTTAAGTATGTTACTCTCCAAAAGGGAACTGTAAATTTTCACCAACAAACTCAATTAAATTAGTGCTACTGGAATATTATAATCATACAGTAAATAAGCGCTTTATGAAGTACCTTTCTTTTTCTTAATCACATTTAATTTGTTGCACTTTGCTGTAACCACGTTGCAAAAAGTTCCACTCTCGAAGTCTTGTACAATTTTCAAATGTAATTACCGTATATACTGTTATAGAACCCCAGGGATTGTATAGGATTTTCCGATACAATCCCATGCTTTCAATGACATTGTCTGATTTAAATTACATTAAAAATCATAGATTTTAAGAACCCTCTTATAGAATCCCACCCTGCATCCCATCCCTGGGGTTCTATAAGATTTTCAAATACAACCCCAGGGGCTCTAGAGCAGTATATACGGTAAGTATTTAAATAAATAACTATATTTTAAGTACAAGAAAATCTCTGTCCTGCACAATGCATCTCAATACTGAAAGTAGTTTTCTATACAAATTACCGTATTTTTTGGCCACGCCACACAGTCTTGATGAAAGAAAATATAATATTTTCTGAATTGACTTTTGTTTGGTCTTGACACTCATGACTCAAATTAATTTCAAAATGAGTGTCAGTGCCATAGATAAGCAAACTAAACTGATTAATAGTGTTGAAAGTGATGACCATAATTAATTAAATTAAATAACTAATTATTTGTTCACGGACTTAATGCTCTTCTACAGAATACTTGACCCACAGCTCAATTTTTCAACAATCAAGAACAAATCGAAAAGTCCTACAGACGACAAAGGTAATAAATTTCATGACGGAAGTAGAAAAAAACAAAAGGATTTGACAAGACGTCTTTGGGAAAACTGTCAATAACTGTTTTGGGAAGATTTATACTATATTTCAATATTTATTTCTTAAGTGTGTGTGAATTTCATACACTTGTCCATATGTGTGTACAATTTCATGCTCCATGGGTGGACAGTGACCAAAAAATCATAATAATAATTTTGTTTGGACTTTTATGTAGTACACAAAATGTGTACAGGAATTATCTAACCTTGTTTTTTTACAAGATGGATCGATGAAGAGACCATTAAAAAAGTGTGGACTTTACTCCTGTTGACTTGTTCAAATCAAAATCATCAAATGAAGTGTATCTTCCCATCTATTTATTATCATCAACATAGCCGAGTTCTGATTTCTCTGATTACAGGTTGGAATTGTGATGTGTGAGATAGCCTTTTTTGATTTGTGATTCTCAGTTTTGAAATGCTAACATATCTCGAGACTAAAATGATGGAAGATATACATAAGTACTTACATACAAGAAGCTTTTGATTTGTCTGCCTTCACTGCCAAGAACCTCTTTCAACTGAAGGCAGAATAATTTCAGGGGAATTGAAGTGATGGATAGAAAGAAGCTCATTTAATAAAGGCTTTTCAACAAAAGGTAATGGGTTGAAGAATTTATTGACACACACAAACATACTCACATGATTAGTACTTAATTCATTTTTATCTTTGTTACCTTGCAATTTGCATGTAAGAAGACTTGTGATGTTTTTGATGGAACAACGAACAAGTATGATTTTTATATTATTTTGTTTCTATTGTCTTGTTACATATATTATACAGGAGGAGCGCCCTTTGCCTTTGGTTCTTTTTTGATTCGTTTGGTATTTCACTCAACATTTTTCATTGTTCAAGATAATGGATGGACGATGAAATTTTAAATTGAACTATAGAAAAAATGTACATGTTTGATGCACATAAACGGGGGAGATTTCCTTTTGATTCCTGATGAAATCTTTTGTGAGTACTCAGACACATTATTGCTTCTGTTGATAATATCCAGCATGATTTGTGTTTGAGCTTCGCTCATTGGCACAAGCACACTTTAAATCACCATCAGCTCACCATTAACCATCAAAACATCAAAATATTCTCAGCAGCATCCCCAATTTATACAGACAAAAAAGGACTCTATCTCACACTCAAACTAACGAGTGAGAGTGACACAGTGCAAACAACAACAACAGCACTAAACTAATTCTTTTGCCAGCATAAGGAACAACAATAAAACAAAATCAACAACTAGAAGCAAATCGCAAAATCTCAAATGTTGCCGTTTATGAGTTTACAAGCCAAAAAACCATGGGTATTCATTTTTTCTGGAAATTCAAATGAAACTACTACTCGAGACTCGAGAGCTACAGTCTATAAATCTTTGTATGATAATTTCTCTGTAAAGTCTGTGGTGAATTATCATGTATTCGGGCGAAAAGGTGAACAAACTGATCTGATGATGAGATGCGGTCAGGTGATAAAGTGACAGAAAATGTGTCCAATTTGACATTTACTCTAATGTATGAATCGAGAGTCAAATTATGTCTTTTTAATTATGTGTGCACAGAGAGTGAGTGAGAGAGAGAGAGAGAGATCCGCACCTTTCTACACAGTGGTTTCACGATCCATTTTAGTGTTTTACATAGTTGGGATTTTCATTTTACTGTGCAGTTCCTCCTCCATATAACACGACTGGTTTTATTCATAATATATTCGAGAAAAGGAACTACTTGACTAGAAAATGTAGTTTGCACATTTCGCCATGAATTGTGTTTGTAAGTGTCAGGGGCCAGCGATACATAAAGAGCAAAAAAAAGGGGGGGGGGATGACATGAATTGGTAATCTTGTTGGTTTCTCGACTGGATAATTACCTGGTGTTGGTTGATTTCTTTGAGTCCTCCTCGTTTGCAGTGTTCATAAGGGGGAGGTGAAAGTCATCATAAATCAAATTCAGCCGAAGAACCTTGTTAAGTTTCGAACGCCCTTTCCGACTAATTTATGACTTGTTGTCCAATGAGGGAGATACAGAGTCTTTATTACAGACACACAAATGCGTGTCAAATCCGCTCACAACTATAAGTAAGTAGCTACTTTGTATATTATTTTCTCCACCTCCGACTTCCAAATTCATTCATTATTATCCTTCTTCTTTTATCCTCTTTTCACTCCGAGTAGTTGGAAGTCAATTGTGTCATATATGACTCCAGGGCAAAACATGGTTTCATGCCATCATCCCCCTTTTCAACAAAAAAGGTCCTTCACGATTTTGAATGCGAGTGTCCACAGTTTTTTTAAAAATTCTATTCTTATTTTGCAGTTGTATTTCAAACATCCGTAATTTAAATACGACACTGCCAAATAAATCGCGGTGGGTGATGATATTGGAAATGGGTGTAGGTGTGGACTACACCGTGTAGTTAAAAGTTTTAACTTAAAACACATGTGAGTGAAGGTAAAATGAAGGTACGATATAGGGAACAACAGAAGGGAATAGTTGATGGAATGTGAAGTACCGACAAAGTCCAAGAGTCGGCATTATAATTTCCTTGTCTTGTTTTCTTTTCAGGGAGAATTTTTGAAGGAAAAGGATGATAATGGCATGATATCATTGTCATTTGGATTGTCATTGTCATTCACATTCATATATAGATAGTTGGAACTTGACAAGTTTCCCACACGCCCTATTACAACAATAAATATAGTGTACACGCGTACTTTTACTGTATACACACTATCTCTCCGAGAATAAAAAAAAATAATGAAGAAATAGATGAAAATGAATGTAAATATACGGAGCATTAATATTTTATAATAATGTAGAGACTGATTGTGAGCTGAGGATATGATTTGAGTTGAAGCGATGAAAAGAGAATGGACGGGAATTCAGTAGAGTACATATAAGCTACATACTACATACAGAGTTCATGTCAGTCAGTCTGTGTGTGTCTTCGTACTTATGTTATAGAGACAGGAAAGTAGTGGAGAAAAGAGACGGAAAGAAAAAGGAGAAAACGGAGAGGATGGCTTACATATAAATACAAATGTAATATGTAGTACATACTGATACGACGACGTATGTACTCAGTATGAGAACTGAAAACGTGAAACGTGAAAGCTTCATTATATGCTGTAATTATCTCTGACAAATCTTTATTCCAGGCGCCTCATTCTCTATGTCATGTGTCACCTAGACTGCAAATTTTTAAATTGGATTTTCAAAAAAATCTTTCTCTCCCCGTCGTCTCTCTCTCTCTCTCTGTCTTTCTCGTCTCTTGTCCTATCTTGTTCTATGAAATGACAGGGAGACAGGCCAACAGACAGCATGGAACACCCTTTCCGCACTCGTTTTCTTCTCTCTATCTCTCTCTCATGTATGATATGAGCCCATGTCTCTCGTCATCACCGTCGACTCGGCTCCTCTTCCTCTCTTCGTTTTGTCTTGTCTTCTTCTGCCATCCTTCTCTTTCTCTCCTTCCTTCTACTTCTTCTTCATGTTAGACTTGTGCTGACTGAGAATTACCATACCCAGCTCCGTCCTACTACTTATTTACTTATGTATGTACATACAGACAATTCTCTGACTGTCATGTATAATTCTGTATACATACAGATATTCCCGTGTCTATATGGTAGTATATGTATGTATATTTATACATTTATTTATGTATGAAGAAATGTTGGCCGTATATTTATTTTGATTTACATGTATATTAAATTATCCTTCAATAGCATGCACATCCCATTTATCATTCTCTTTTTTTTATCACTTGAGGCTTCTTTATATTTTCATAAGCAGGCAGGCAGACAGAGAGTTCTCCTTTCATGTCGACTGTCGACTGTCCTCTGCTCCTCCTCATATAAAAATATTTCAAATTATTCTACTCTATTTTTTTTTTTCTCTCTCTTTTTTTATTATATTTGGATTTGAGGGAAAAGTCTCAAAACTCTCAAAACTAGGTAGATAAACTTAATTGCATATTGATGCTGAACGAATTTAAGGACATTTCAAGAAAAAATACTGAAATGAAATGAATGCAAAAAAAAACAAGAGTTAACGCGTGTAAGCCTGGAGCATGACGAATCAACTCGAGTCAAAGATCAGGTAGAATAAAATACGAAAGAGTTTGAACGTCACCTTGAATTCGATACACACGTACATTCATTTCTCTCTTCTCACCTTCTTTTCATGAGGTTTCTGTTGTAGGTATGTATGTATATCGTGTCTGTGTGCATGCGGATACGGATTGTACAGCTGCAATTCTGATTTGTGGTCATCATTATCATTATGTTTATTATTGAAATGATTAATAATGTTACGCTGTAATTTCCTCGTTTATCTGACAACTACGAATCATATTTCATTATTATTTGCAACTCTTTACAAAGAAAAATTGTGATATATGACAACTCACTGTATGCAGTACATATATATGAATGAACCTGTACAATCTATGATGATGATGATGATGATGATAGTTATGGCAGGAGTATATACAAGAGCAAATATGTACTGATAAATAAGACGGTTGAAAAAAGTGTGGAGCAAAAGTTTCCAAACATCAAGTTTAAAGATTTTTATTTGTTTCTTTTTTCATTCTCTCATAATATATCTTCGTTTAATGTTACATTTATCATTTAGATTGTTTATAATTTATTTTTCATTCTCTTACATTTTATCTCTCTCCGTTTTACTTTTCCTAAAGACGGCACGGAGAATCATCATCAAAATTAACGATATATTGTAATTTAGCTGTGTCCGTATGATTTACATTTACATATATTGCTTTTACGCTCATCCGTCATGTTTTCCGAATCTATTTTGTTTTCCGTAAGTATTAAGTTATACTGACAGGGGACAGGAGAAATGAAAATTTAGTAAAAATACATTTTTTATTGTATATCGTATACTTTTCTGCTTCGTGTGTCTGTGTGAATGTGTAATGCTAATTTTCAGCATATTTAATCGTAATACATAAATTATCAAGTGTAATTCCAATTCCATATAAAACAAAAGACAAAGAACGAAACGTCATAAAAGATAAATCACTATTTAAATCGTATTAGAATCTCAAACAAGTATTTCAGTTTTCCTTATATTATCTGTTCACTGATTCACTCTATAAAGATTATGATGAAAAATGAATAGGCTTACATTTCCAAACATTTAAAGAACAATCCAATTCATAAAATTCAAAGTTACACAACAAAATGTGAATGCGATGGAGGGGGGAAGTGAGAAATTAGATGGGGATGGTTTAATGTGAGTTTAACTAATAATAAATTATAGGATTACGAGCAATAATACAGTCATATAATTCTAATTGGATTGTTATACAATTCAACAGTCAAGTGAAACAAATTTCTCTGACTTTTATCTTGTAAGTTATTAAGGAATTCCTCTCGGATTTTAATTACTCTAAAGATTTTTCTTGTCTTTATATATTTTTTGAGATGGGATGAGATATGAGATTTGAATTGAGTAATGACTAAATGACTTTTGAAGATTTAATCTCTATATAATATAACCTTATCATTTTGAAATATTCGTGTGTGTGTGTGTGTACTATTGTGCTTATATAGAAATACTGATATAATAATTCTAAAGGCATATTTATTTAATCTTACTCTTCTTACACATCGCCTTATTCTCCTTCTTATATTCGTTGGTTCGTAGAGACACACAGTATTTAAATAGTATACATACTTAAGTATATAGCTTATATGTCGGAGATATTTGAGATTTGAAATATTTGTATTTGTGCTCTCTCTCTTGTTTTATTACTGTTTATTAGTAGTATTTGGACTATGAGTACTTAATCTATATGTATAATGTAATGTATATACTTGATACTAAATATTAACGTGAGTATTTACATGCCGACTATAATATAATATTTTTTATCATCTCGTAAAATGTTAATGACTCGCCGCCGCAAAACACACTGTTCTGTTTGGAGTATTGGAGGACTGATTATTATAATTTATAAACTCCAAGTGATGATTACTCTTATCGCGTTATAACTAGCTTCTTACAATTAGTTCTTAACCTACATAGTCATTATAACTATGTATACACATAATCCACAAATTAATTACCTAAATCGTAATTGTAGTCGTAATCGTAATCGTAGGGGATAAGGTCGATTATTTATTATGATGATGATGATGAGATGAAGAAATATTTTCTTTTCCTTTGCCAAAAGACTATATAACGCTAAAATACTTAAGCCTAAGTGTAAGTTAAGAGTTAAGAGTTGATGATGCACAAAACTTACCATTATAATTTTATTTTTTATTATATATATATTTAATCTTTTCCTTTTCACAGTCACAGTTTAACGAGTAAACGATACTTTTTTTTTGTAATATAAAAATCCATATCATTCCTATGGAACAATAAGTAAGACTTAAATACTTGTAAGTAATTAATTTATTATGAGATTCACATCAATATAACCAGAAAAAATTTGCAATTAAGTTCCAATTTTGGATAATAATGTAATTAACAATAATATACTCATTATTGATGCGGATGCGGGGATTGAAAAATCGTGAAAATAAAATGGGGGGGGGGGGGCTTCATAAAAGGATTCATTACGAATAATAATAAAGATAATTTAAATAGGTATTTAAGTCCGCCTCATTTTATGGATGTAGAATGGAGCTGGATGCACCGAGTCGTTGATGATTATAAAAGGAAAGATAAGGATAATACAGACTTGGATGACTGCCGGAAAAACCACTTGGATTAAAACTAGAGAGACCCGCAGCAGCCCCTTGTAAACCCAAACTTCCGAGACTCCCAAGTCCACCCGGTTTTGAATAAGGATGAAATCTTGCCGAGCTTAATGGACTCAAAGGTGGAGTGGGATACGTCCGACTTAGATTCAAGTTCATATTCATATTCATGTTCATACCACTAAGGAGAGGATGATGAGCATAAGCAGCCAGAGGATCTCCAGCAGATTGCTGTTGTTGTCCAGCTGCTGCTGCTGCGGCTGCAGCGGAACTGGATAAACTCGTATGACTTCTCAAGTGTTGAAGTAATTCATCAGAGGAAGTGAATCTTTTCCCACAATATGTGTCCCCCACAATCCAATTGCAAACATACGGTTGTTGACTTGCTTGTGCGGCTGCGGCTGCTGCAGCAGCCGCGGAATTAGCTGCCATCGCAGCTGAAGAATAGAAACCAGGAGGGATGGGGAATCCGGGTAGGAATGGGAAACCGGAACTTCCACAACTCCCCGGATGTCCACCATTTTGTCCACCACCAAAAAAGGAACTGGTTTTATGATGATCACATTGAATACAACCTGCTGGACAACCACCCCCATTGGATTTACTCCCACTCAGACTTGAAGGTAAATGTGAGGCTCCGGATGCTCCCAATTGACATCCTGTGCAAAATGGATCTCGACAACCTCCACTGGCTGCTGCGGCGGCCGCAGCTGCGGCTGCCATACTCAATGCTTCAGCTCCACTTGCAGCAGCTGCTTTTAATCTAGCATAACTATGGAGATAGGGAGGGAGTCCAGCGGTAGTGGTCGCGGAGTGACCTGACCCCGAATGACCGGACAATCCAGGATATAAACCTGGAAATGGGAGGGATGTAGCATGGGATTTTAAGGAACTCAATGATAACTCGGCTGCACTACTAAATGGTCCATTTAAATTCAGTTTTGAGGTGGATATGGATGAAGATGAGGAGGAGGAGGAGGATGAGAGTGGCGGGCAGGATGATGAAGAAGATGTGGGAAATGCTGGGGATGTGAGTGGTGGATTTGTATTATGTGAAGAGGAGTCGAGGGAGTGTGAGGATTTTGATGATAAAAGTGCATCAGTTGTTGCCGTATTCGAAGTAGCAGAAGCAGTAGCAGAAAGAGAAGTCGAGGAAGAAGAAGAAGGAGATGAGGAAGTTGCTGGTGTAGCTAGGACTGGGACCATTCCCAAACTATGGCTATGGCTGACGGGTGATTTATTGGCGGGCTCTCTGGGTGAGGGATTGCCATTACTATTACTACTACTACTACTGTTTGTCGACGACCCCAAAGTGGTTTTGTGGACAGCTGCGGATGACGGAGTTTTCACCCGGATTTTCTCATCACTCGGTGAACTACTACTCCGACCACCACCATTGCTTGACATGGACATAGACATGGACACGAGTGGTGTTGAAGTTGACATGGTGGATGTTGAATTTGAGTGTGAGTTCGATGGAGAATGACGAGAAGACCCAGTTTCGGACTGGGATTTCTCATAATGTTTCCCGGAACTCTTCCCATTCACTTTGCTGTTGTTGTTATTATTATTATTATTATTATTATTATTATTATTATTATTATTATTATTATTTTGACTCTCTGACGGTGATGAATTACTCGACTTTCGATGATGATTATGATTGTTGTGAGAATGGGAATGAGCATGAGGATTTGACTGATGATTCTCCGTCCCCACATTTAAGTGATGATGATTTGACTTGGATTTTTTATTGTTGCTGTTAGGATTTTGATTGGAATTTGGATGATTCGTGGAGGAACTGCTCGAGGAATTTGATGAGGAAGCAGAGGATGTGGAATTTGAGCCGGAATTATTATGAGAGCCACTTCCGGACACATCGTGAAGGGATGAGAGTAACGAAGACGTTTTCGAGGATGAGGAATTCGGGAGTGGATCCGAGCCGATTTGACTACATGTTTGAGCCAGGAGTGCCAACGGACTCTTCTTAGCATCCAACTGTAAAAAAACAACAAGGAAACCAACATAAGTACATAAAAATCAGAATAAAATCCACGTGACATTTTCTTTTACAACTATCTGTATGTATATGTAGAAAAGGAATTTATTTTGAGCTTGCATATAGATTTGAAAGCTCATTTACTATATCAAATGTGGACAAAAAGGGAGGCAAAGGAAAGGAAAGAATGAGAAGAAAAAAATGCGAGTCATTTGTCACCCCGTTCAATTAGTTCACATAAATTGCTCGCCGTAACGACGCGGGTCTCTCTGGTTTACGTAGACTCACTCAGTAACTTCAACTTAGTGGCTTGAGTTACGGCACCTCACCCAATCAAATGAGATGAACGAGAATCGAGACGGAGAGAGAAAGAGAGCGAGAGAGAGAGAGTAAAATGCACTAGAGGAAAAGGAGAAGAGGAGGAAGGAAAAACCATTCTTAACTAATGAAATGAACTACGTGTACAGTTTAGAAGGGAGAATTACGACAAAGACCAAGAAGGAAACGACGACGACGGAGACGAAAAAGGAGTTGCGGGTGCTGACTAATGCCCGGCTTCTTCCTCCAGCATATTTCTCCGGGAACGGGCATTGATTGTGAACTCTATGGTGAACATTATTCTACTTTTCTTTACTGTTAACTCCTCCTTGCATATCCCCATATAATATATTTTACTATACACTAAAGCAAAAGTCACACACACACACTTCCAAATGAATTGGAATTGGAAAGAAAGTCATTTGTCTTGAGTCTAGAGACTTGAATCCTTTCGAAAGAAAGGAGGAGGGAAAAGGTGAAATCATATACATATACATATCGTATATATTTAGTGTAACAAGGAAGGTCATTTCTTATTCATGGCAGCTCAAGAGAAATTTCGAATTCGAATTTCGACAAATTACCGACGGATATCTCAAAGAGTCAACGCGGCTTTTGGGGATTAATTCATGGTCCATCGTCTCGCTTTCTTCTGCCTGTAATATCCTCACTACAATTATTTACACAAGTGTTTTATTTCCTCGACAATTAACTATGCTGAATTCCTAGTCCTACTACAATTTCAAATACTCCATTTAAATTTAATTACTCCTTTTTCCCCCACGTGTCACATTGTCGTAAAATTGTCTAAATGACACCATTTCAAATTACTTATCGTGTTTTGTGAAGACGACTCTAAAGTCTACACTGTGACGTATAATAATTCTTTCAATTTATCTGTAGTTCAAAACCCCGCATGGGCTATGAAGCAATAAAATAAAGTAAAATTAAATGTGTATTTTTATTCTGCGTGGTTTTTTGAAGTTTTTTCATTGGAGTCAAGTGTTGTTGGAAAACTCGAGTCAAGCTTAAAGAAGGATCATAATAAATAATGAGCTATAAAATGTAATAAAATATTTCCTTATTGAAAAGTGGACTGCCTTGAATCCTTTGGTATAACTCTGAAGAACTGAAGAAGGTGTATTTTTTCCTCAAATGAATTTCCATGCAGTCATAAACAAGTGCTACAAGTTTATGAGCAGTTGGTGATAACACAAATGCCGAAAAGATTTTTTTTTTTTACCATATGTTTGAATATATGTGAGCTTGTGCTTGATTGCCATTGTCCTTGCCGCAGCGAATCATAAATAATCCACACTTTTTTTTTGCCAAAGAACTAAATAATAAAAACTTGTATATCATTTTACGTATGTAAAAAAAAACCTTACACACATGAAAAAACTAAGCAGGCTCAATCAGTAAATTTTACAACAATATTCTGCCTCAAACATGTCAAACGTCAAAATAAAGAAGATGGGGAAACGACCATCAATTTCCTATTAGCTTAAACAGCAAATAAATTTTAAGATTTTCTTCAAAAGGTTAAGACAAATTAATTGCACAGGTAAACTTTAAATGTCTAACGCCAAATGAGCTTTCATCAGCTAATAAATATGCATATGAAAAAAATAGAAAGGATTTGGGTTTGCCATTTTTTCTTTGTGGCAAGAATTAAATAAGAATTAATTTGAACGTTGTGCATTTTACTCAACTAATTTACAGGGGGGAAAGTGAGAGAGAGAGAGACAGAGAGAAAAAATTAACAGTTCATCTCCAGTACATGAATCAAGTTTGAAAGTACCTATACGAAATGCATTGGAAATTGAATGGGTTGAATCATGTACAAAGTACCAAAGTAATTTGCAAAAGGACAATAGTGTGAGGCTTCTTCAGTTCTTTTCTTTCTCTCTCTCTTTCTTTCTTTCTTCTTTCTTTCCCATAAATCCAACTTGAGTTCAAATGAGCTCACCGACCAACCAAACTACCTACTACAAAAAAAACTACAAGCTCCAAACGAAACGACGGCCGGAGAGTGAGAAAGAGATGAGCTGCCGCATACGAATTGCTTGTTAAATTCTCAAAAAGTCGTTTTCATCGTTTGTTGTACAGAAAATATTGTGGATTTAAAAGATTGACTGTTGCCTGTTGTTGTTTTGATAGTTTTGGTTGTGGTTGTGGCCATTTTAACTATTAGCCATTAGACTCCTCATCTCATCTCATCGCATATTCAAACGTAGGTAGTAAATACGTACGGCATGGTTTCATATCCCATGAACTATCAATCAGACACAAAGAGTCGGTCGATCGGCCGGTCTCTCTCTCTCTCTCTCTCTCTCTCTCATCGTTAGAGTCTCGAAGCGAAAGGTTGGTTGTAGTTGTAACGTAAAACGTAACGCAGTCGGAGATCTTTGTCTTTATGTTATGTGCTCGCTCACAACATCAGTAATTCTAATCAGCTTGGGAATCCGAAAAGGTTTCAATTTATCGACCAGATTCAACGAGCTACAAACAACAGCTTGAACATCCACAAGGCAACAAAAAAAAAACCAACGCCGTGTATTTTTTAATTCCTCACAGGAAAAAAAGTCAAATTCAAATAAGTATTGAGTATCGATTACTCCACAAGGATTTTCGTTATGACTTTGGCTAATTAATAAATATCTGTAATTTGAGCACGATCAGTTAGTTAAATACTTCATACAAAATTTAAAATTTCTAAAATCCTTTAAAGTTGAAATCCTACGAAATTCTGGATGTACACGTAAATAAAAAAAAACCCATAATTTTCTCGTCGACAGATAATTTGAGCTACACCGAACTCAACTCGACAAATTGAGGGTTTTCACAGCTTTGAGAATGAAAATGAGGAAATTGAACGACTAGTTCAAATTGGTGTTTGAAAGTCCACATAAATTACGATGGAGAAATAATGAGTCATAAATTCTAGTATAAAATGACTTTAGTTTTTTTTTCTTCTGTTTTTCACTCTCTTCTATCGAGAAAATATAGAAAAAAGCTACTCTTCAAGTTGAGGTTGAGAATAAGAAAGTACTGGAAACATGTGTAGAGTGTCCTGATCGGTTCTCTCTCTCTCTCTCTTTCAATCTCCATCTCAATCTTCTCCCAGCTCGACTCAACTCAACTCGGAGAGTAGCAAAAACATGTTGGCAATAAAAGAAAACGACAAACTCGTTGACACGGTTCACTCGTTCATCGTCAACCAACGATCGAGTCGACATTCGACAGAGGGAAAAGTCTCTCTCTCTCTCTCGTTGACTGTGTGTGTTTGTGTGTGTGTGTGTGTGTATGTGGAAGAGATGGAGGACAAGCCATCTGGTCGTCATTTATCATTTAGAACATGAACAGAATTGAAATAACATGGGGAGGGGACGACGGAGGGAATTTAGTATGAGAGAGACACTGCAATGGCAATAGCAATAGCAAATCCGATGACAACATAACCAAAAAAAAACCAGTCATCAAATCAACTCAACTCAACTCCTCAAATAACGTTAACGTTACCATTAAAACGCGCTAAACAGTTTGTCAAACCATTTAAATATTTTACACACATGCACTCACAGCAGAGAGACAGACGAGAAGTCAAAGAGCATCAGAAGTCACAAGTTAAAAAATTAAAAGTCAAAATCTGTGTGTTTGCATAAAATACAAATACAAATACAAATACAAATACAAAGTATCAAAGGGTACAAATTGGCACGCATTCAATATTTATTGTAGAATCTCTTGAAATATTTGACATAGAGTGAATGTGATGAGCAAGAGAAACAGAAAGAGTCGATGAAACTGTAATAAAGTGTGTGTGTGTGGAAAATAGAAAACATTTATAAAGTTTTGAGAGTTGAGGAGTTGTCTCAACGAGACATAAAGTATGTAAACATTTTTTCTATTGGATATTTTCCACACACACACACACACACAGCAGTGAGTGAAGAAGCAGTCAGTATACGAGTAGAAATTATGTGTACACACGAGACATTGGCATAATTCACGGTGGTGGTGGTGGTGATGTGGACTGCGGACTATAAATATACATAAATACACACAAGAACACAACAAACTCATATGATTTCAGTGCATGCATGCACTTTTCCTCAAGTTTACAATAATATCAGTAATATCAGTAATACATACTAATAATATAGTTTTACAGCCATACCGATCGTGAGTAGACTTTACACGTTTACACACTCCACACAGAGTTTTGATATATGAAAAGTGAGACTCGTAAACTAAAACTACTACTTGTCCACAGAGAAAAGGCTTGACTCTTGACTCTCGCTCTCGCAAAAAAACCTCGTAAAAAGACGTGCAAATTATAGAGTAAGCTAGTGGCAATTTTAGTAGGCATACCTACAAAAAAAAGAGCCCACCCCTCCTATTTTTATTATTGTGCATAGATAAGTCGAGCTCTGTATAATCATCACACACACACACATATACAGAATACAGAGTGTGTGTGTGTGTGTCTAAGTAATATTTCATTGAAAATTTGTTTATGACTTTAGTGTGCAGGCAGGGGAGTGTGTGGATTGTGTATTAGCTTCTAGGTTTTCACAATTCAATATTTGAACAGGAAAATCACCAGTGTGGACGACAAATGTGAGGAGATTAAAAAGAAGTCTCGGGTAGGGATCTGAGTCATTTTTGACTGTGTAGTGGTGTAGTCAAATAAAATATGATCAACCGTGTAGATATTGTAGATATTATTGTGATAATGGTGGGTTTTGTGAGGAAAATATGAGATATGTCAGATATATACGACATGTGGAAATGGAGAAGGATAAGATGGAGATGTGAACGGTGTACATATATGTTCTTGTATACCAGATAAAAGAGAACAGAAAACAGAAAACAGAGGCAGGTTAAAAAGTACAGATATATATCGTACATTATATATTTGGCGTGAGTAAAGAACAAGAACAAGAAAAAGAAATGAGAAATATACCTATTATATATACAAGAAATGGCAAATGGCGTGAATGTTGAGAGAGGGTGAAAAAAAAGTGGATATTTTATGCGACTTTTACCCATTACTGATTAGTTGATGCTTTGCAAAATGCCATAAACTACTTGCCTACGATTTATTTCCTTGCTTATTAACATTATTCATATTGGCATTGGTATGGTGTGAATTGTGAATGGGAATGAAGAATATGAAAAATGTCTACAGGGGAAACTTAAATGGCAAACTACAAACGACAAACTCAAACTCAAACTAGCCGAACTAGCCGAAGGCCACGTCAACTTCCACAATTCTATATACACATGAAAACATTCACATTTAAACTAAAAACCCATAAAAATCCCTCGGGTTCTTTTTTTGTCACTCATTTTTGTCTCCCTTTGACGTTGCTTTGCTGGATGCCGATCTTGTTTATATGTACATTTCATTTTCATCTTGATCCTTGATCATCATTTTAAGTAAATATATTGCCATTTAACGTTTTGTTTCCAATTTTTCATGGACAAAAACCTACATGTCGTTTTTCTCGTTCTCTTGATCTTATATGTCTTCCACTTTTGTTTGCCTCAAACTTGGACAATCACAAAATACATAATACGTACATGTAAATAGTAGTCTTCGTGTTGTTACACAATCCATTGGATAAGTACATAATATGTATATTGTAAAAAAAGTGCACGCAAGGTGGGTGGGCTTTGTTTAATGTGTTGGAGTCTCTCAAGACGTTTTGACTAAATGACTAGACCAAATTGTAAATTGTACATTCTATATGTATCGTATATAGATTCCCAGATTTTATTGACTACTCCACCAATAAACATCTTGCATGTCTGTGTTTATGTAAATCAAGCACCATTCTTCTTTTCCCTTATCTCATCTCACCACACACACCAAAACAAAAAACAACCAAACAAAAAAAAACATCCCTTTTTAATTGAATCTCATCTGTCGTCCATGAATTCTCTAATTATGTCTGTCATGAACCACAACTGACTTGAGGTCACTCAAATGACAATCGCAAACTCAATGTATCCATAAATCTGGAGAGACCCATGGATTTTTTTTTAATCTTATCCATCAAAATCAAACATCAAAAAATCCAACTTGAATTGCCTTGTTTTGCCTGGAATCTGGAACCTGGAAACGTCATTAAAAAACCCAAGTTGTTAGCAGACTCTGGATTTTTTTTGCCAAGAATTCCTCAATTTGAATAGAAATTTTGCAAAACAAAATACAACAAATGTTCTCTAGATTTCCTTGATTAAAATTGATTAAAACTGATTTTTTTCCTATGGAATCTTGGTCCTCATTAATTGCATGCGGTTTTAAATGTAAAGATGGCAGTTGCTGTTGGAGGGGGATTTCCGTCATTTTCATTTGAAGATGGAAACTGGAGATGTGAAAAGGGGGAAAGGAAAAAAGAGCTGGACATGATACGAGAAAAATTGTAGAGTTTCATAGATCACAGAATGCCGTGGTATATCTTATGTATATAGTGCTCATGTGTAGGAAATATGTGTTGGTGGTGGAGAGAGAGAGAGAGAAGGAAGCCGACGTGAAATGTGATGTTTTTCAATGTAATGTGTAAAAACTGAGTAGATCAATCAAGAGCAGCCACCCATGGCTTGCCTTGACACCTTCGGGTGGTAATGTAATAACATTAAACGTAACAACCTGTCAGAGGATCTATGATTTATTCATTTTTTCCCATTTATCTCCCCAACACTTTCTGACATGCAACCACTCGGAGAAGTAACAGAGAGTCAAAAGAGCTCTTTTTGCTTCCAGTTGAGTGACTCAACTTGAGTCTCTCTCTAATTCTAATTCTAATACCAACTCCAACTCCTATGGAAAACAACACGGATAATAAGTTTTAAATTTCCTGGAGAGAAATACATACTGGAGTCTCAAACACTGAAACACGGGAACACACACGGTAAAAATCATCAGAGCCTCTGTAATTTAATAAAGGAAAATTCACAACCGGCTCTCGTGTGTATGATTTTCCATATTTGATTATAATTTCCCACTTTCTCTCTCTCTCTCTCTCCTTCATAATTGATTATGATTAAGTAAATGGGATGAAACAAAGGAAGAAAAATGAAGAATGAGGGACTTCATGTTTGATTTTGATAGAGTGTGGGCTCAACCAACAACAACAACAACAACATGAGAGAGAGAATTTCAAGTATGTAAATGTAATTTCACATCTTTATCTTTTAATCTCTCACAACTAATTATTCAAAATCTGATGGATTTGCAATGTACGATAGGTACAATGTGCGATGTGGAATCCGACCAAAGTCCGAAATCCCCCAAATCCGAATCCTGAGCTTTTCTCTCTCTCTCTCTCAACTACATAAAACTACAGGAACTTTTTTTTTTTTCTTCTTTTGAGGGGAAAAGACGAAAAACGAAAGGCCAAAAAAAAGGAAGATGAAAAAGTTGAGAAATGAGTATGAAACACAAAAATGTGGAGCATGTGGGCTGTGACGTCGTGACAGGATGACAAATCGAGTGTAACAAATCGCCTCGTTTTTTCTCTCTCTCCTGTTTTTCTCTTCCTCTTCCTTTTCATGGACTAAGAATTTTTTTTCCTAGTACTTATTTTGTATACTCTATATAGCGGAATCCAAAGTCAGAGAGACCATCACCATTGCCATCGTCATCGTTGTCGTCGTCAGTACTGGATTAGCCATGTGTGTGGAGCCTTCAACGTAGTAAATTTTTCAACGTTGATGCTCAAAGTCATAATAATAATAAAAAAAGGGACAAACTACAAACAACAAGCGGGTGAAGGGAAGAGGACATTCAAGATATTTATTCTGAAATACGGATGTATGCAAAAGGAAGGAATTTGCCTATAAAATCTGGATATTATTATTATTATCGTCAGTGGTGAATGGTGAAATGGTGGGTATGGGAATTTAATATTTAATAAGCATTTTGAATGAGGAGATTAAGAGAGTAATATACTAATATATATAGGTATAGGAATGTTCGTGAAATGAATAGGGAAAAGAGTATAGAGAGAGAATTACCGTGGTTGGGAGTGGTGTTAAGTACTCGGGTAAATAGCGAGAGGTACTCGACGTCAACATGGTGTTTGGCGGGGGGAGAAGCGTGAGAGACTTCACTGACACGCAACTAATTAGCACTATTTGTTATTTCCACGATTGATTTATGAACTTAATCAATTTTCTCTCTTTTACACTCCCCACAGTTACAGTTGTTCCTCTCGTCTCTCTATACAGCTTCTTGATCACACCCACCCACCAGAATCCAAAGCCAAAGATCCAGATCCAGACGACTCACGCTCACGATTTTCCATATACATACGAGATGATCGTATCGTATCGTATATAAATCTAAATCCGTATATTCCAATTCCAACACACTTCCAAGTTTATACAGAGACTCCCATTTGACTACTTTTTATTTTAGTCACCACTTGTCTTGTCTTCTTTTCTTCGGATGTCGTTAGCAATTTCCTTCGTTTTCCTTTCTCATTTTCCTACTCCACAGTCACATTTATCAATATGATCAATATCAATATCAAACTCACTAGGAAACCTTCACTCCGACGACTATGAGAACACGAACACACGAGTACAAGTTCACACACCACAAAGACACCAGAGAAACGCCTCCAGAATTTCACTCAACACCAGTGAATGTCACCAATATATAATAATAATAACTTCAAATTCTCATTCTTCAAACAAAAGCAGTTGAAGCATTAGCATTAGAATCCGCACAAAATATCAGAATATATATCCGAATTTTCCGTAACTTTTCACAACCTGTGATTGGTTGGAAAAAATATATATATGGTTTTATAAGATTCGGAAAGGAATGCACACTCACTTGCTGAAGAGACTCAAACGGGCGTGGATGTTGACTCGGGGAAAGCTTTGCGATGACTGAGCACTCAGCTCATGTAACCTTCGTTTGATTCAACTTGGCTCTCCTTCTTTACTCACTCACTCGACTCGACTCGACTCGTTCGTTCGTTGAGAGTCTCTTCTCCATCTTCCCCTTTACATACGATACGATATGTATGTGGTTGTGTGTGGTGACTGTCGTTCTCGTTGTCGTCATCGTCATATGAGGAACCATATTGAATACATCTCTCTGGTGTGCTGTGCAGCAGTGTGCATCTCACCACATTCAACACCATTCAACACATTCCCCATCGTCATCGTCTTGTCCTCCGCTTTACTTTACACATGCATAATATAGTATACATATCTCTCCGTTTCTCCGCACAACATTTTCATCCCATCACCACGACCACGAGAATCAGGAATTCCGAATTACGAATTACGGATTCCGGCACATGTATTTTCTCACTCGTCTAGGTGTAAGATATCTAACAAATTATTTTGATCAAATGAGACTGGAAATAAAGTTAAGATACAGATTTCTTCCTCCATGTACCATGTATTTTATCATTTACTCATATTCATATTGAGAAAGAAAAGGGAAAATAAGCGTACTCGTAAATCGTAATCGTGAATGTGGTGAGGACTTTATCTGTGTTTTGTATTTTGGTGTTTGAGGATTTTCGGTGGGGATTGGGCTGGACGTCAAGTTGATTTTGATATTGAGCTGAAGGAAGGAAAGTTGGACGTTGAAAGTTGGGAGTTGAAAGTCGAGTGTGATTCTAGTGACAGGGGCGAAGAAGGGACGGGATTTGTCTTCTTTTTTTTCGTCTTTCCGTCTTTCCGTCACTTGACTCAGTTGACTCCTTTCAACGATCTTCTCCAGTCAGTCTAAACCATTTGTTAAAGATTACTCTTCTTCTCCTTTTCTCTCTCTTTCGCTCTTTCCTCTTCCTCGTTCTTTCGCTTTTCGTCTTTCGTCTTGGTGCGCACTTTATCTTCTCTTGTATTTATTATCTCATCCATTCACTCTCACTCCATTCGCCATTTGCCATTTGCCAGTCTCCACAGCCACGAAGACAAAAAAAAAAAAAACCCCCGCACACTCGCTATATATACTCTTTAATTAAATAACCAACGCTCCGCGGATTTACTCACACTGATTTATGTCCACGTCCAATGTGCACTTTACTCCATTCCCCATTCACCATTCTCCATGTACATTCTCCACTCGTATACATTTTCCCCAATATTTTTCTATGCAATGTACATATAAAACTATAATCTACGATATAATACACAAAACACAAACAAACACACACACCTTTCAATCTTTCAATTATTTGTACTAGCCAATCAATCAGCACATTTGGTTTTTAAACTCATCGTCGTCAGTTCGCAGTTAATCGCTCAAGTAAATCAGGAAGAGTCAAGGGAGAAAAAAACTCATTCTCTCTCTCGCGCTCTGTGTATTTGAGTTTACAGATATATATTTGTGTATGTGTGTGTGTGTTGGGAGTTAAAATGGTGTGGATCTGTCATTTGCACGTAGGTTGGGTCGTTGGTAAGGAGGAGAGATGGTTTCAATTTGAGCGAGAGTTTCTATTTCTATTGGTCTATTAGATTAGTTGGATGTTAAAGTATCAATAGAACGAGTAAGGAAAACAATTCACAATTCACAGGGACAGACAGAAGAAAATAAATGGTAATTTACCATCAGACTTATCGTTCTCTTTATTAGCATTTCAGCTCCCCCCCCCCTTTTTCCACCTCGTCCTCAGAATCAAGCCGGAGAAGGAGAAAAAGAAAAGGAAAAAAGAGATGAGTTTCCTTTCTACAAAGATGAAAAGGAAATGCAGAGAGAGAGAGAGAGAGATATTTTGGCTTGGAGTATCAGTAATTTCAGTAGTTTCAGTATAGTGAGAAAAATCTGGAATCTGGAATCTGGAATTGGAGGAATGAAGTGGAGAGAGAAAAAGTGAAGCAACTGTCACAGCCATCTACTTTTCAGCAGCTTAGCACTTGGCTCAACTGAATGAGTCTCCAAAAAAAAGAAAAGTCACCTCCACATAAATACAATGAGATTACATGTGAAGTTGTGAAGTTGTTGTATGTGGAGTGAGGTTGAGAACTGAGGACGACATCCGCATTCGCAAACATACGATTACGATATTAAATATTACACACACATCATCTCCATCTAATACAAAACAAAATACCATCATTTACACGTCCTCAGATTCACCATCAAAAGTTTTACACGGATATAAATGACTTGGGAGTTCTGTTCTGTGCAGTGTGAACTCCTGAAATGGAAATGAGAAATGAGAAACTTCCGTGGATTATAAATCCATGAATCCATGTAATAAAATAAATAAAATATGGGATTAAAATGTAGAAATGTAGAAATGTGAAATTGTAGAATTGTAGAATTGTGGAAATTGCCATGCAACAGATTGAAATGTTTACATTTTTAAATCCACACCAGAAAAAACCACACTTAAACTGTTAAATTCTTGGTTGAAAAATAACTAGAAGTTTGTTTGACATTTAAAATTAGAGGAGAACTCGTAACCAGACGATGGAAAATCCTGAGTGGAGTCATCTGAAAAAAAAGGAAAGGAACGGAGGAAACGACAAGAAAGAGAAAGAGAAGGAAAACGAAAGGGAAGAAGAATTTTGTTGGAATATGTGTAAAAGTGTAAAGTGTAAAGCTGTAAAGCTGTAAAGTGTAAAGGAATTGGGAAATGTGGAATCTGTATTTGTATTTGCATTTGTGTGAATGTGACTGTGAGTGGCTGAGTGGGTCTATTCATCTTTCCATGGGTGGAAAACTAATAAATTGGAATCGAAATAGACCAAGACAACACACACAAGTTGTGACAATATGTGTGGAGATATTTGTGAGCTCGGCGCTCGCCCATCCTTTTTTTTTGCCTTCAATGCAAATGTATCTGTAGTCTGTACTCCTGTACATGTAAAATATATTTCCCCCATTTACTGGTTCTGTAGATCTGATTCTCTGTAGATCTGTAAAGTATTTACTATTTACATCCCGGCAATATTTATGTCATGTTCTCTCTTTATACTCTGCACTTTTTTTCCACAGTCATTTCCCATTTCCCATTTACTATTTACCATCTACATTTGCATTTCTCAGTCTCTGCTTCTGCTTCTGCCTCAGCTCTGTTTCTGTCTTCGCCTTTACTTCTCTTTCCCTAACTTTATGTTCAGTTGACTCAACTCGCACATTTCACATGTCACTCTCTTTCTCTCATTCTCTCCCTTTCTCCCTTTCTCTCTCTCTCTCTCTCTCTCTCGGCAACAGTCGCTTCATAAGTAATGTGAAGCGAGCACACATCTACACATTTAATCTAATGATATCAATCTCATAAGCATCCATGATAACATTTCACAAATGTTCTACCAAATCCAAAATACAAAACACACATGCCAAATTGCTCTCTCTCTCTCTTTAGCTTCAAGTCAACCGTTAAATACATGGAAATTTCCATGTCTCAAACACATCAAAATTACCTTATTCCTGTTGATTCTATTTGCGCGTGAGAGAGAGAGAGAGAGAAAGACAAACGAGGAGTGAATACGCCCGTAACTTGATCAATCCATCACCCGCCAAACTCCTTTATTCTTTATATTTACAATTTACATTTACATTTTGTCTTCCCCACATTTTACGACATATTTTTCCTATACATCTCGAACAAACTCGACAGATTTTCATCATATTATTACAAATAAATCTTACACATTCCTTTTTCTTTTTACTTGTTTTCCAAATTGCAAATTGCAAATTGCAAATTGTAAATTCCACATTCCAAAACAATCCGTACGAAAATGAGAGCTTGTAATCATATAATCGTCATTTGTAAACTCGTGCTAATTTTTTGGCTGAACAAAATTAGGGGCTGTGCGGTTTTGACCGGAATTTTTTATGGATTTTCTTTATGCCACACACAGACTTATCGTTCGGATCATATATATATTTACAATTACACACACACACACACACACACATGATTAAATATCTTTTTCCGTGTGTTGTTCTGTAGCCAATCTTTCTCTTTCTGGACGGACTTGGAATGTTTTCACTGTTTTCTAGATGAGGGAAAAAAATTGTTGCATGCGAGCGTCTCATAATGGAATAATATGGATAAAATAAAAGGGGGGAGAGAAGAAAGGTAGTGCAAATAATGTGATATGTAACACAAAACATATTATTATGAACCATTTGAGATATTTACACGGCTGTCAAGTTTCTTTATTACACTCCGCTATACCATAAAAATAACAACAACAACAACAACAACAAAAAAAACTGTGAGAGTCACACAAAATCCTGGATGTTAAATTCGAAATTTGAAAGCCTAAATCCGAAATCCGAAATCCAAATCGGGGTACTTAATCTAAAATTACACATTTCCCTCTTTCTATTACTCATAACACATATATCTGTATAAATAAATACACACACACACACACAACACACTTTATTTTATAAGAGATCAAGATTGGAGTCTGTCGTCAATCCTGATTAATTATATGCTGGAATTATTTGATTCCACAATTGAGAAAAAAGGCAAACATAAAAAAATATATATTTCCATCTCGTACGACTAGTTTTAGTTTTTTTTTTAGTCCAATCGTTATCTTTATCTGAGATCTTCATGCAAATCCCCCACAAAATATAATAGAAATTTTTTATTACGCAGATTCTTTCCCCAATCCAGATAACACTTGTTAAAGTACTCCACTCAAATTCTCAAATTCTCAAATTGAGTCCTGTGCATTTTTTTTGCTCTTTATACTGACTTTGTCCTTTGGAAATTCCCACTTTAATACTTTCTAGTGTGTGTGATCTCTCGGTTTTTTCCCAGTGAGGTTTTTTTTACTGGGGAGTGTGTAAATTGAGTAGAGGAAAAAATCAGAGTCATAAAGAGAGAGAGAGAGAGAGTGCACTTGACATAACACATAATATAATGATATGAGACTGGCAAGTGTAATAAATTAGATGGCAAAGTAATATTTAACATGAATGGATATGGATCTGGAAATGGAAGTGGAAGCAAGTCGTGTGTTTGTGGAGGGAAAAGATTGACATTAAGTTAAAGCCCGCATGACTAGCACGAATGAATTTTTTGGCGAAACGGAAAACGTAACTGAGGAAAAGCTAATGGTTTGAACGTACAAAAAAACTAGAGAGGAAAAGAGAGAGAGAGAGAAAGATTAGTTGAGTGAAGTGGATAGTGTTGGTATGGCAGTTAACCATACTGCCGCTCGTTTATCAAGTACACGTCAATCAAGAAAGATTTACGGTGGTGAAGCTGTCCAAATTTAAACACACACACACATATAGATATATCTGTATTTACGTACATGCACTCGAGGTTATGTCGTACGAACATTTTCAGACACAGTAGCTTTGGATTTTCTAGTGCTAGTGTATTTCATACATGCGGATTTCATCCTTTCAACTCACTATGTGAACGTCTGGAGCTCTGGAACGATTTCATAGTGGAAATTCGTACATATGGAGAAAGAGAGAGAGAGAGAGAGTTAGGTTTTGTGGTTGGTGTAATGTTCCCTCGGATTTCTTGTTCTGGTCTGCTTGACAATACGCTTTCCTCGAGTTGCTCGCTTCGCTCTCCAGTAGGAGTCGAAGCAGCTGGATCTGAATCTGGAGAGAAAGAGAGAGAGAGAGAGAGAGTGAGTGAGTGAAAGAGAGTGAGAGAGGAAAAAGGAAAAGAGAGAACACGTATTAAATGTAAGCCTACACAACCCGACATTTATGACCACGGATTACACATAAAGAAGTGGAAGTGAACCTCTCACTTCCGTTTCCCTCTCCGCCCGCTCCGTCGCTCTCACTCTCTCTCTCTCTCTCTCTCTCACTAGCCCTGTACAAATATGAACAGTGGCATTGACTACTACTTTGATTGTTGACCTTTCACTATTATCTCACTTATCTCTGTTCTTATCTCGTCACCATTTTTTCTTCTTTTTTTTTGTCCCGCATGTTCTTTCATTCCCCAGTTTTTTTGCACAAGCTTCAAGTCAAGGAAATGGAGTGACATAAAGGGATTTTATTCTTCATTCTAGGAATATCGTATAATACACTGAACACTGAAATGCATGTACACTCTGTATTTCTGTATTCTACACTTGTACAGTTTACACGTACGTATTTTAGTCATGAAATTGGGAGCATGGCCAGGCTTCATATTAAATGAGCATGATTTTATTGATAATAATAATTAAATGCCGTCATAAACATTGTATTAAAGATCTTGTTTGACTTGCTGTCAGAATCATCATTGTCATTAGAAGGATGGAAATATCGGAAATGGGTGACGAGTGGGCGTTTTTTTTATGGTGTAGAAATCAAAACAAAGATTTTCTTTGGGAATTTACGAGAATTTACGAGGATTCACAAGGCATGAACTTAACTTGAACTCTCCATTTTAATTCTCAATCTAAATCTATGTGAATCGGGTAAATCGGGTCAATGGTGTTCTAACAATAAAATGTATGCATTTTCCAAAAGTCACCCCCAAACTTTTGCCTACATTTAAAAACTTTGTTTTGAGTCTTTTGATTTGTAAATGAGCGACTCTCTCTCTACATTTCCATTTCCATTTCTCTCCTCAAATCCTCAAGCAGACAATAAATCGATGGAGATGTGGAGATGCAGATGTGACGGTGACTTTATCACTTGATGTACGTTCATATAAAGTTTTATGTTGTCGTCGTTTTTCCCTCGTCAAATTTATAGGATATTTTAAATGTGATGGTAATGGGGCGAGTCTAGTCGAGTCCTCCTTTGGTTCTGTTTCTGTTTCTGTTCAAGTTGAAGGGATTGATTGGCTCATTGGATTAGTCGATGGGAGATTGAAACACAATAATAAAAATACGATGATGGTATTTTGTGAGAGTGGGGAGAGAGAGAGAGCGAGAGAGAGAGCATGGAGATCGCTTAGGACATTCAGAGTAGGAGGACGGTGAATGTGGATCCGATGGGTAATTCTCTGGTGCATACTTGATACTTTCATGGCACTTTACAAACAGTTTCCATCTTGATCCATATATACAAAATACAAAGTACAAACTATACAAACTACAAAATACGGAACCATTTTCCGGGGGCGCGAGAAACAGAGTGAGAGTGAGAGAGAGAGAGAGAGAGAGAGAGAGAGAGAGAGAAACACATGTAATGTACATGTCGACATAACATGGAAACACCCGAGAACAGTGCAACTACCGACTGTGTAAACTCTGTAAATCCTCTAATGTATTTCTTACAACATTTGAGTGGATTCTCTCTCTCTTCTCTTGCTGGATTTTCCCTCCTTGTGTTTTTCTATACTCCACTTAAAACTTTGACTTTCCCTTTTCCCTTTTCCGAGTCAACAGAAACAGAAACAGAGCCAGAACCAGAATTGTAGGAGCAGTTTGGGATGGAAAAAGCCCACTTGTCGTCACATAAACATTCATTTCCATTCCATTTCCATTCTAAATCCTCATTTTCTTCTCTCTCTCTGTCTCGCTCTCGCTCTCGCTCTCTCTGTCTATTTCGTACATGTATATTTGTATATGGGACTCTCTCTCTCTCTCTTTGCTCTCCCTCTGTTCCAGGTCCATCAGAATCAGGAGTAACTCCGACATATCCGACACTTTCCATAAAATATATCCACACTCTCCCCACCCTTTTATTTTCCATACCATACCCATGTACCATTTACTTCCTCGGGCATCATTTCAACTTATTTTCCAAGCGACCGGATTTATTTTGTAAATCGTCTCTATACATACAAGTCTTCATATACCTTACGTATAGGCTTCAACATCAACACGCTTTTAGTCTTGATCTCTTGGTTTTATCCGGTGGTTTCCCCACCGGAGAATTGCAAATAGTCAAATTGTAATATCTGTAATAGTATACCAGTTTGGATTTTTGAATTTTCTGAGGAAGATCCGATTTTTTAGCTAGTAAATAAAATAAGGCATTATTCTGTGTGTGTGTGTGTGTGTGCGGAAGGAAGGCCTGTAGGATTTGGGAGATGGTAATAAATACGTTAATGTTAAAATGGTGGGATTCCAATTAAGAATCCTGTTTGGGATGCTGAGTAGAAATGTTCCCTGGCGACCCATAACTTGACTTTGAAACAAAGAGAAAGAGAAAATGGATTGAGATACAGAGAGAGAGAGAGAGAGAGTGGAAAATTATAAAATGTAAATTGTTAGTTAAGAGAATATAAAAGGCTCATGCTGGCTATATCATGGTGCATGTGTCTGAAAGTGAATGGGAAAGGATATTGAATGTTGAGACTCAAAGGAAAACGAAAGAGAGGAGGAAAAGACAGTCGACAGTGGAGGAGTTGAAGCCAAAGAAGAAGAGGAAAAGAAGGGGGAAAATAGGAGAAGAAGACGGAGGAGGAAGAAAAAGAAGAAAAAGAAGAAAAAGAAGAGAAATTATTTCTGAGAGCGAGTGATTAGTGAAAGACAGATGGAAGCTTTGGCTTTAGCTGAACTGACTTGTAAATTTTTTCTCCTTGGCCTGAGCTGTCAGACTCGCCGAACTCTCCGTTTGTCTTGTCTTGTGTGTGTGTGTACATATTACTACATATGTGAGTGTATGTGTATCTATGTGTAAATACATGCCTATTGCCTATGTGTGTGCGTGTGTGTGAGGAGGTGGCGAAAAAGTGGAAGTGTATTATACGTTGACGGGGAAACCATTTCAGACCGAGACCTATTAAATGTCGACTGCCAAGTCATTCTCATCGTATCTAATGGAGAAGGAAAGCCAAACGACATCATGTTCTCAAATACAACTTGTTCTCTCGCTCTCTCTTGTCTCTCCTCTCACACGTCTATCCATCCATCCATCTATCTACAGATATATACATGTACCATCATTTCATTCCTCTAGTTAAGCCTACACGAGCACTTTGCCATCCAGATAATTCTACATACATCACTCCCTCCCTCTCTCTCCCTCTCTCTCTTCCTTCGTCTGTCTCAGCAGTTGCAGTTAAAACCACCCAAAAAATCCTATAAAAATCTACTCGGGAAATCTCACATTCGTAATTCCAAACTCCTAATTCCAACATAGACATACAAACATAGACATAAATATACGGATATATCCTACTGATATACATAAAAACAGCTACATATTCGCATTCGCACATGGATTTTTTGATCCCGACTTCACTACAGATAATCCAACGGCAACGACCGAATTCCGCATACTCTGTATTTTTCGGATTTTTCCTACATGAGATTTCCCTAACAATTTCAATGAGAGAGACCGAGAGCAGTATATGATTTCCTTTCCTTTACTTTCCTTTACACAACTTGTACGATACAGATAGTTTGTACTCGAGTTTGGTGTTGGAACTGGGAGGGAGTTAAAGCTTAGAATTGATGTTCTGTCTGTCGTCACTTTCCTCTCATATCTTTTACTTGAGTTGAGGTCGTCTCTCTACAATACAGAGATACAATTCTCTCAGTAAAATGAGACTTTTTTTTCTCTGCTCTCTCTCTCTCGCTCACTCTTTGACTTTGTGCTCAAGAACTCTTTTTCCATATAATATAAAACTTTTACGGTCCTTTTTTCCTCGCTTGTTTTCTCGTTCTTGTTTGACGTTGACTTTTGGCTTTGACTTTGGCATTCTGGATTTTGGTTGTGTAATTACGCTGTGCAAGTGTGTGTGTGTGTGTGGAGAAATTTGTATTTTATTTGATTTGATAGGAGGAAAGTGTGTTGTACATGATCTTTATGTTTTTGTACTGTGCGCTGTGGCTGTTACAGATGGAGCACTTGACTGTCGGTAATATATTACAATGCTTTTACACTACATACAAACTACGATTGCAGACTGCACACAGTGAAATTCTCTTCGTTCTTGGTTCTCTTCTTTTTCGTCTTCGTCTTCTTGTTGGTCTTTTTGGTTGTGTAAATCCATAAAATGAGACTTGTAATGGTCAAATTACATTCTCTTGCCATTAAATGTACTACGAGTCACCCTCAAGGAAAAAAATAATGTACTAACGTGTATGAATTACTTTTAATTTGCTCATAAACTTATGTACGGCAGTACAATAAGCGAAATGCAGACACTTTACAGTTTACACAGTACAGCCATGCAACTTCGTCTTTTCTCTGGCTCTGGCTCTGGTTCTGACTCTCTCTTGATCTGAATTCAAGATCTGGATTGCCGTTTCCCATTTGCCATTTTTCTTTTCCTCCACTGTAATAAATTTCCTTTGCATCTCACCATAAAAATGTTCTTCTTCTTCTTCTGCTTCTTTTTCTCTTTCGCCCAAAGTCAACTCGTAACTCTTTTCCCAAGGTTCCAGCCACATTTCACTTTAAAATACTCAATTTCCCTTCTGACTTTGATTGTTCATTGTGAATATTCCATCAGTAAATCAATATGTTACGGAAAAAAAAACTCGGGACTACAGAAAAGATGTTCAAGAATATTTTGCTTATTTACAATTAAAATCAAAATTTCCCCCCAATTTGTACAAAATTGATGTGTAAACTGCTGGGGAACTGGAAATCCCATAAAATTCTACAGGTTTTTGTTTATATGTATATATTTCTCGTAAACGGTCACAGGGAAATTTTAATAAAACCTACATTTGTGAATGAAAACACGTACCAAACGAGGTTTTTAAGCGGTGAGTGTGACGGGAAAATGGGTGCGTCTGACTACCTGTAATAAAACGACGGTTTTACTCATATTATTAGGCAAACAGTCGGGGGAGATTTTTTTTTCTTACTTGTTTAATGCATTTTTATACAAATCTCAACAAAAAAAAAGATTCAAAATGGAAATGCATCCATTTTCCAATGGAGCAGCTCGCCAACTTACAAAGTATTTCACATTTTGCGTGTAGATACGAGTATTTTTGATCCGCATCGGATTCTCAACCGTTCGGCAACTGACAACTTTCCTCCAGCTGTATTAGTATATTGTTTTAACGAAGTTTTTGGAGAAGAGAGCGAGAGAATCGAGTGTAATATCATAAAATATAGGATGACGTTATGGTCCTGTTAATAGCGATTATCTGTAAAGCCAGAGTTCATTGGAGGGCCATATTTGTTGTATTCCTATATTTGTATTTATACATGAATTTTATCTCTGTGAATTACGGCAAAACTTGATGGTTTTACGGCTATACGGTCTGGGTTTCCATGGGCTCAAGGAGAGAAAGACAGAGAGAGAAAGAGAGAGAGAGAGAGAATGAGTGTGTGTAAAGTAAAGTCAACTCCAGGATTTTGGGTTGTAGCCTGTACAGATACTGAAAAACATGCTGGCACTGACTCCTGTCACGAGGGACATGGATTTGCGCCTCCGTCCATGGGACAAGAGAGAGAGAGAGAGAGAGAGAGAGAGGAAGAGAAAGAGTGAGAATATGAAATAATATAATGGGACATCATATGAGGATTAAAACGAGAGGATTTCCACCATGAGGAACGTGAATGAAATGATAAATAAATAACGAGGAGAGTCTCTCTCTCTCGCTCTCTCCCCACAGCGAGTTCTGAACGTGCTTCATAGTTCATTGTGGGTACTTATTCTCTCTCTCTCTATCTTTCTGCTTCCTTATTACAGTTTTCCCTCAGTTCTATATTCTATTCAAATCCATACAGAATACAGACAGCCTTTTTGCCTTGTTGGTTGGTTGGTTGGTTGTTCATTGTGGGTCTTTGTCTCATGTTTCTATCCTATGTATATATCGTATGTGAAGACGCATACTTAATACTTATAGAAGAGAGAAGGAAAAATTGGGTGAATGGTGGAAGTGGAAAGTGACTCATAAATAAGATGAGAGGAGACTTTGAGAAGGCGAATGTGAAGGGAAAGGAGCTCGGTGGTGTGGAGAGCTGGAGAGCTCATTAAATTCTTTGGTGTCAAACAAACCGAGAAAGATAAATAATTTATGGGCTCCACTCCAAAATGCCATCCGGATTTTCTAAATGGGAATTTTCGCTGGTGAGTCGTGTGAGAGCTCTTCGTCTTCTTCTTTTACGTCTTTTACGTCTTCTTGTCCCCGTCTCTCAAAAAATATATATCAGTGAATCCCAACTTTCTGTCTCCTCCGTACGTACAGAATCCAACTCCGACTTGGAGAGTCGGACATGATAATAATAATTTAAAGAGTAAAACTGTCACAATTACTCATTTTTTGTGACAAAGTAGACTCAGGCAGATCAGGGAATTAGGTTGAGTGGAAATCATACATGGAAATTTACGTCTCTCCAAAGTAAAATAAAAAAAAAAGGAAAGAAACTTTCACTCGACCCTTCGACCGACTCGGCTAACAATAAGTCGACTCCCCTTCAGGCTCCAAAAAAGGGGAAAGTAAGTACTGGGACCCTTGAGGAAGTTCCTCGGAAATCCCGTTAGACCGCTCTCCCTGTCTGATTCTTCCAATGTATTCGTAGTTTGCAAGCGTGTTTAAATATTGTAGATTGTAGTTAAATTTTAACTGGGAACTGGAGATTTCAATGTGGATTTAATTCTTTGGTTCTTTGGTTTAGTGGGGTACACACACACACACACAGATCACAGAACACGTGAGTCGTATTAATATTTAAATTTAAAAGAGTGGAGATAACGAGAGGATTTACGAGATTTACGTGGATTTGAATGTGTACAACTTGTACAGTACAAGTGACAAGTATACAAAGAGAAACCGGATACAGAATACTGAGTACAGACAGAGTATAGAGTCAGGGAGAGTGAGAGATTCAGGATAGAGATAAACCCGTTAAAAAACACTTAGTTGGACCATCGCAGAGTTGAATTTTTATATTCATTTCCAGGATTTGTCTACATTCAACATTCTACGGTAGACGGTAGAATTTCTACCATATACATTGTAAGATACATGTTAAACGTTTCGCTCGTAACTCTAAACGCAGTGAGCAGTGACACACTATGAAATGGAATGGAAATGGAAATGGGAAATGAGTACCTGCTCACCATCACCATCACACAGAGAACAACAACAAGAACAACAACGAGAACGAGGGCTTTTTTTTTACTTTTTTTGACAGAGATGAGTATTTTAGTGCGTTTCATGCTCTTGTAGACATTTTGGATACTCATTTTATACAGCTCCAACTCCAACTCGAGCGCAGTTTATTCTCATTTCTATGACTGTTGTGTGTGTGTGTGATGACTTTGAATGGCGAACTGGGATAGTGATAGGAGTGAGAGGAGTGAGGAGTCAGCAGTCGGCAGGCGGCAGTCGGAGTTGGTATGTACTCGATGTGCATATGCATATGAGGAACTGGGATGTGTGTGTGTGTGTGTGCGATGTGAGATGTGAGCTGGATGTGGCCAAAGTTGTCTGTCCATGACAGTGGGGGCCGCAGGAGGTCAAATTACGTAATTATGGCACGGCGTCGACTTAGCTTTGGAACCCCAGAGAGTAACAAAGAACCGATAGGAGCGAGAGAGAGCGAGTTGCTTCCATAACTCTTCACATCTCTCACAAGTCTACTCTTTTATTATCTCTGGAAACCATACGCAGTATAATTCACCTAATGGATTCTCTGATTCTCTGCTTCTGTCTCTCTGACTCTACGATGCGATGCGATGCGATGCGATGTAATGCAAAGATGCAATGTAATGAAAACGAAAATGAAAATGAAATGCAACATGGAACTGATTCAATGACTTGACATTGGCCCTAACTATCTAACTATCTAACTATCAAACTATCCCATAAATACATACATACAACAGATACATCTCAATGGAATGGTGCGTTTCCCCCTTCCCCCAATTCCAATGCCAATGATAATGCCAAATACACAGATATTCTATGAATATCTGTTTGTCTTACATATTCATATTATTATTATCCCAACTCTCATCCATTTCATCATTTCACACACACATACACACACAGAGCACTTGACATTTACACTCCTTGACATCCCCCGTTAATTTATCTATTCATTTCCCCCCTTCCACTTTTTATTACCTCATTGTTTCCCATTTTATCCCCATTATACGACGGCCAACGAAAACGAAAATGAGACAACGACAACGACACTCTCAGTTAAACACGGACATGAGATTTCCCTCTCCACATTAAATATGGTTAATTATGGCCATCACCTTCACCTTGGTCCTATAAAAATGGCAGATTTTGGATTTGGATTTAATATTAAAATAGACATTTGGATGGAGAGAAGACGAGAAGAGAAGACTGATTGCTGGGTCTTCTTGTAGTTGTAATTGTTTCTGTTTCACTCACAAGTAAAGGTTTTTTGCTATGTTTTTGATATTGACCTGGAATTGACCTTACTGGTGAATTCGAGTCTCCTGAGCATGAATATGAAGGTTTTGCGTGCTAATTTAATTTCTTCAAAAAGTTACAGAATTTTGAAATTTGGTTTTGGGCTTGTTTTCCCTTTAGTAAGTAAATGGGACTTTTGACAAGTGCATGCGACCGACTTTCAAAATTGTTTTTTCTACAATTGTTTTTTCTACATGACGTATACAAACAGGAAGTAACATTTTGAAAACTTTTTACATTTTTGAAATCGGTCCAGTGGTTTCAAAATTATCCTAAGTTTTAAAAACGACAAAAATGATTAAAAGTTGGCTATTTTAATTGTCAAGGGAGAGAAGACGAAATTCGCTTTACAATGTCGAAATATTTTGGGGGCAAAATAAGATTTTGTGCTCAAAATGCTTTTTTTTGACATTTTGAGAGTTTTTAGCCCTTTTCTTGAAAATTTGAAATTTTTTGAAAAAGTTTTCAAAATTTTAGATGAAAAATTTCGAAATTTCAAAAAACCATGGAAAAGTGTTTAAATGTCAAAAAGAGAATTTTGAGCACAAAATCTTGTCAAAAGTCCCATTTACTTACTAAAGGGAAAACAAGCCCAAAACCAAATTTCAAAATTCTGTAACTTTTTGAAGAAATTAAATTAGCACGCAAAACCTTCATATTCATGCTCAGGAGACTCGAATTCACCAGTAAGGTCAATTCCAGGTCAATATCGAAAACATAGCAAAAAACCTTTACTTGTCAGACGGTGTCCCAACCTTCTGGCTGTAGACTATTCAAAAGTGAGGTTGTGGCTCCGGAAAGATAGTTTTGATTCCTCATTTTGGTGATGCTGGGTCATTTAATTTGGATGTTACAATGTCCATGATCATGTCCATGATTATGATTAGGATGGGCAGACAGAGAGAGCTTGAAATGTGGTATTAAGTATTGCATATTATACGTTATCATTATAATTATTCTGGGACTGCTAGGCTTTCTCTGCTGTCTTCAACTGTGATCTGGGATTTGGATTTGGAACATTCATTCATTCGAATATCCCAAGCAACGAAACGAACCAACCAATTTGTACATAGGTTTAGGTGTTTAGGTAGACAAAAGGATGAGCTTCCCAGAAAATTGTACTGTTATTAGTCATTAGGAATGAGCGAGTACAGATTTCCATGGTGTGTTGTTGTATTCTTGTGGTGTATCATTTGAAGTTTGAAGGAAAAGAAAAACATGGATAGAAAAAAAAGTTCACATGAGTGGAGGGAATTAGAACAATGTTTTCAAATGTTTCCCCTCAAATTCCAGTAATTTCAGGGTGCGCTTTAATTGAAAGGCCAACTCCTTCCTCTCTAATGACAATCTTTAATCTTTATCCATCTCCTCCCTCCTCATTCATCCTCCTCTCGTTTCCTCCATCAACTCACCAATACCCAAACCAAAACAGAAACCAAAAACCAAAAACAAAACCATCCATTTGTTTTGTGAAATGTCTCTAAAATTTGAGCTATACAACAGGAAAACTTTCATTTTAACATGAGGATTTTCAAAATTTTAATGGACATCAAACGGAAGCAAGTTGTTTAAAAAATCCTCAAGCTGGCACTGGCACTGGCACTGACGACAGGAAATATTCTCCAGAAACTGGAAGAAACTCTCCCAATGTCAATGCCAATGCCAATGCCAATGCCAATGAAATGAAATGGGAATTAAAATATGCTCAGCTGCTCTCCGCTCAAAGGAGAAGAAGTCGAGTTAGTTAATCATTCAGTTCCTTTCGGAAAGTAAATAAAAGAGACTGAGAGAGAGAAAGGGAATTCATGACGGGAGCTCGTATTTATAAATAATAGGGGAAAAGGAGAGCCATTAATTCTGTAGGCTGTCCTCCATTCGGCGGCGGCTTCCCAGCTCCAACTCTTTGGTAAGAAATGACAGGTTTGGAATGAAAAATGCGGAAAGATTTTGACTGGAGGCTCTCAAGAAGCATAACATTGCATAAGAAAAAATCTCATCTCTACATCTATACAGTCTACAGTAATCTACACTTTACACCATCGCACCGCAACACACAGCAAACAGAACAGAACAGAACATAACAGAACAGGGCTTTCATATTTCATATGATATTACAATAGAGAAACTCTGTTGTTGACTTTTCATATCTGTCCGTCCGTCCGTCCGTTCGTCCGTATGACAATGCTAATGCTATTGTAATTCCCTATGAATGTTGGTTTCTTCTGCTCCCGATCCGTATTGCCGTATAGCCGTATTGCCGTGTATTCCTTGATGTACTGATGTAATGTACATACGATATAATACGATAGGAAATGATTAATATATGTAAATGCATCAATTTCTTGTCGGCATTTATTATTCATGATCATGTTCCCCCGAGTAAAATCCTTACGAGCATACCAAATACATAATCACTCTCCACTCTCTTTCATCTTTCACTCTTTCACTCTTTCATCCCCTCCTCACAATCCACCATCCACCATCCACAATCCACAATTCACAATAGAAATCCTTCAACAAGCAACAAGAACGTCACATGGGGAAATTCTTTATGCAACGTGAAAACTTGGTCTTCCACTGTTGCTTTTGCTTTTGCTTACCGTATGTACAGCTTTCAATATCCACCACTACAACAGATTCTTCAACTCTTGGAAACTTGAAATGTTCTCTCGTCTTTTGATTTTTGATTTTGACTGTGTTTGTGTTTACTGATGGAAATGAGAAGAGTTACCTGTGTAAAAATTTCCATGGTGATGTTTTGGCTTTTGGTTGGAAGTTGGAAGGAAGTAGTTGTGTTGGGGAAATTGGAAGGTTTTCGTTTGTTCTGTACGATACGATTCCGCAGTGTTTTCTATTGTGTATTGTGGGGAGTGTTTTTAGTGGCGACCATGCGGTTTGGAACTGACTTGTGTGAATAGTTGAAATCGTAAATGGGAAATGTAAATGTGTCTCACGTCAGTTTGTGTGGTCCATTTCTTGAGGAGCGGGAGAGAAAGAGAGAGAGAGAAGGCGCATTGAACATTGAACATTGAGAGTCTCACGAGTTGGCAATGGCGAAAGAAAGAATCATTTCGCTGACAGTTTACTTTGACTTGACGTTGGCTTCCAACTTGTTCCAAAAACTTTGCTCCGTCATTCTCAAGCCATTAGTTGAACAAAAGCAACAGTCAAAGCCGTAGAGCAGAGTGAAAGAGAGAGAGAGAGAGAGAGAGAGAGAGGACTGTGCTCTTTGTAATGTTACGGATAGTCAATTGAGTTGATCATCATGATGCATCTCGTCCCTTTTATTTTTATTTCTATACAGACTACAGATAACGTTGACTCCGACTTTGCTTCGGCTTTATTCTCGTTTGCGATGGATAAAAATTAGTGGGATGACTCGGACAGTTCTTTTCTCTCTTTCTTTCTTTCTTCCTCTCATTCCTCCAGTTTCATCCTCGTCGTACTCGGTCGTTGTTGATGTCTATTCAAAATATCTTTCCCTTCTCCTTCTTCTGAAGACTTGCGAGAACTAGTGGAGTTTTTTTTTTAATCTCTTTTCTATTATTCGGCCAGTCATGAGTCTCATCGTCAGTCGCTTTTTTTCTCCGTTGTAATTGACAAGGGCGTGAATTTCATTACACATAATGCCGAGTTAAACAATTGCGATCCAAATTAGATTAAATTGTACATAAAAATAAATATCCTTTACAAGTTACAACTCGAAAATGAAGCAGCTGCGTCCAAAACATCTACGATCTACGATTTTAAAAAAAATATATACGAATTACGAATGACGAATGACGAATTACGAATATTTGTCGTTGTCGTAAAAATATCTTACTTAAAATGAAATGGGTTTTTTAAGTTAATTTGAGCGTTACTTAAGATTGTCAATACTTACGGCCGTCATTCAATTTACATTTAATTAATTTATATCTATATCTATATATTTTGTCGGTCTCCAAAGGGATTCGTGAGTTGACTTAATCAAGTTGATATATGAGGGAAAATGAAAATGAAAATGAAGCTTGTTTATTAGTATTATTATTATTTATTATGCGGCTTCTACAGGATTTCCAGTCTGTGTATCATAATGTCCGTGTTTATCGTTTATCGTTGATCGTTTATCGCTCGCATTAACCTGAGTGACCCCAAAAAGTCAATTGACAATTGGAAATGGAAATTCAAACAAGTCACCGCCGTCGCTCGAGTTCGAGTCAGTCAAATATCAAGAGAGAGAACACAAAGTAGACAAAGGGTATGAAAATACTTGAAGACGGAGAACAGCACTCGACTGCTTGACTGATGGAAAAATGATATTGATGTGTGTGTGTGTGTGTGTGTGTTTGTATGATGTGATGTGATGTGATGTGACAGACATGTGGAGTAAAGAAGAGAAAAAAAGTCTATTTAAAATTAAAATGCTCTCCATCAGTTTTCAATTGACGCGACGACCCAGGACTTCCAACGTCAAGCTCCTCTCAATTGAATTTCAATCACTACACACATTAATTCACCAGTCACACAAAAAATAAATTCTTGGTACAATTCAAAACATTCACTTTGACTTCCACAGACACACAGAGTGTCGGCATCCTCTTTGATCGCTCAACTCAATTCAAGTCAAGTCAAGTCAACGACAACGACGACGACGACGAGTGAAGCAAGAAAAGAAAAACGTTGAGAGAGAACGTCAAAGATGGAAATGAAAATGAAAATGAAAACTTGACGACTCACACACATATGTGATCAAAACTCAAAATCAAACTGATGCTGATGGTGAGTTTCTCAAGAAATAGTAGTCAAGTACACAAAGGCACAGTTTTCAACTTGTTTGTACTGACTACTGATATTTCCGTACTCGACTTTTCTTCGGTTTTCCACATATTTTTCAGTTTTCTGTCAAATTTTTTTTTTTTTTTTACTTTTGATCTAATTTCATTTTTTCAACCAAGTTCAAGAAAATGGATGTCAATTTTGATGTAAATGGATGTCAAGTCGTAATATGCGTAATTCATAATTCATCATTTGTAATTTGTGATTTGTAATTTATTATTAAATTATATGAATTTTGGATTTCGTAATATATGAAATCCACAAAGTTATCCCAAGGAAAAGGGAGTTTATTGAGAAATTTTAATTTTTTTCAGTGGATCTGAACAATTGTAAATTGTGGGTTTGCTCTCTGTCGGGAGTCGTGACAGGGCAAGTCAAGAGACTGACGATGAGAGAGAGAGAGAGAGAGAGAGAGAGAAAAGTCAGTGAAGCAAAGGGTGAAACCTGGTCCAAATTCATTTCACGCATTTAAGTCGCCTGTCAAAAGCATCCGGCCAAAACTCTCGCTTTGTTTTCTTCAAGTCTCTCCTCGTCATTTCATTTACCTTACCTTTCTGTTTTCTATTTGCTCAAAATCCAAATCCAAATGCAAAGGCACACACACAAAAATTCTCATTCTGTCTCTGTCTCTCTCTCTCTCTCCCTCACATTTACTCACAAATAAATCCAAATGGAAGAATCCGAGATGTTTGGCAATCTCCAAATCTCCATCGACATCATCCTATTGAAATCAAATCCTCTTTCCCAATCTTCACCTTGTGTATAATTTGTAATTCCCTGGGAATTTCCGAGCAAATACACGCATAGAAAAGGCAGGTAAATAAATCTTCATACTATTTTTGTATTTATCTTCCAGATTTTTGATTAATCCATGACGTTTCTTCTTTTTTCTATATATATATATATACAGTCATTATGTGTGCATGACTTTGTGAGAGCTAATTACAATAGTTTGTGTGTGTGTGTGAGCCAGGTTTGGTTCATGTTTTATTGGAGAAAAATGGGGAAACGGCGTAGGTGTTCTCGTTTTGGAGTTTGGAGGTTAGGGATGGCTTCACTTTGACTCTGAGGAGAAAAAGAAAGGCGGCAATTTGAGTATTCTCATTTATCATAAAGTTTTTTTTCTGGAGGGAGCAAGAGAGAGGGAGGGAAGAGAGAGAGAGAGAAAGAGAGATGGGGGGAGAAGGGGGAGGGAGGGTATACACACTGGAGGAGTTTACTCTGAGGGAAATGTACAGGTAGACTGTACAATTATGCCGTCAGTAGTGGAGCCAAATGATGATAAATTGCGTAGACGAAAGTGAACCAAATGATGATATTTTAATGTTACTTCTGAGGCAGACATCTGCATTTACCTAAATAGATATTAATTTACTTTGTTCGTCTCACAGACTCTCTCTTTCTCTCTCCGGACGGGAACCTCACATTAAACCCTCTCGTCATTCGCTCTCTATGTGCATTTAATATTTAAACTGCTACTCTCTCCACTCGAGTCGTTAGGCCACACTCATAATGAAATATCATTTGAGTATATACGTTTACACGTACAGAGATGCCCAAAATATGGAGGTTTCTGGGAATGTAAGAGAGAGAGGAAATAGACTGAATTTTGGACTTTGCCATGGAATTTCCATTCCGATTGTTGTCAACGTGTTTTTACAAGGAATTGATGGATTACTCTTTTTGTTAAATCCAACTCGAACAATTCTTATCGTATCAAATCAAATTTACTCATTCATCTATAAGAAAAACATATACAAAATAAAATTGTAAGATGGTTTGAAATACAGACATTTGATATTATTTGTGAGCATTTCAATTGTCAATTGACCATCTTCCAATATGTAGTATTTCCTAATTGCTAATTGTTGATCCTCATCATTCATCATGCTGGTGGTTGTGGTTGCTCTGTCGCCGTTTCCCCTGCAGCATTATCAGTTTCATTCTCCGTTTGGTCTTCGGCTGGTCGCTCCGCGTAGACTTCCTCCAAGTATTTGTCACCAGACTCTCTCAAGCCTTCCAGAATATTAGGATTTGGTCCTTGTCGGACTTTCTTGATGAGGTCGGTGACGTCCGAGCTCAAATTCCACGAGAGCCAGTACACGACGGAATCTTCCTCTTCCTCCCCGCGTATTTCCCCGTCTCCATCCTCATCGGCCAGTTTTAATTCATAGTCGAGGGCTTTTGAGGCAAAGGTCAGAAGGAGCTCTTGATAGTCCTTCACGGCCACACCACCAGCCACTTCGTTTCCGCCAGTTGTCTCGGTCGTCGTTGATTCGGATGATTCGGATGATGATGATGATTCCGTTGTCAACTCGGTCGTCTCATCCTGTCTCCGTCTTTTCAAGGATCTCGCGCTCACGGGCTCCGACATGAGCCCAAACACAACGCAGGCAATGACGATGAGCCAACCTGAACAACCCATTTCCGGTCTCTTCTGTATATATTTGGATTTGGTGAAACTGCGAAAGGAAAATCACAATCATTACTATGATCAGTTTCACAATATTTATCAATATCAATGCAATCAAAGTTTTCTCTAGGAATTCGGTGGGATTATTAGTCAAGTGACTTAATTAATTACTTGCCTTTTAATTTGCTTTGGCAGAGCTTGTTGTTGGTTGACGGAGGACAGCAGAGAGTTGAGTGACGAGTTGACTCGGGCTCTGCGAGGTTTTTATGGAGAAATTTATTGGAGGAAGGATAATGGACAAGGAAATGGCATTGGGAATCTAAATTTGGAATTGTGGGAAATCCAACTGTGTTTATTTTATTGGCATTTGTTTTCTTCTTCTTTTTTGTGTTCAGTTTGTAGGGAAAATCCAGAGGAAATGCTGTCGTTTAAGGACGTGCACATTTTATGAAAACGAAATGAGAAGTTACCTATCCATAATTATTTCCTTTGTCCTAATTTCCCGGTGCTTTTCATTCACGACGATGCAAAATAAGATGACAGTCTGTGGTTTGAGGAAATTCTAAAAAAAATTAGTGGATGACGGAATCGAACATAGGACTCGGGGATCAAGGTTCGAATCCCCGAGTCCGTGTCGTTAGAGATCCTCAAATTTTTTCAACATATTGCTCATTTGTATTCACAAATTCACATAGAGGCAGCTGTGGAAAATATGTACAAATACTACAGATATTCTATCCATCGACAAATAAAGTTTTTTTTTCGTCAAATGTCTGTGCACTTATTTATAAAAAGAATTTAAACTCCGTTCATTGTTTTCAGGAGTTGAAACTGAATTGCTTCAGGGAAATTAATGCGGAAAGAAAAGTAGGAAAAGCAAAAGCCGATTAGTAATTTGATGAATAAGTTGTAATTTTCTCTTTATTTTTATTTAATTTTTGGTCTGTATACAAAGTATGCATATATTAAAACTTGTTGGGAAATCTATGAAGGCGAGAGTCGCCAGTGGTGACTGGAGAATTCTGTGAGTATAAAGAGGGAAACATGGGACAGAGTAGTCGCCTGGTCGATTGAGATATGATGAAATGACCAAAATGGGCATCCGGTCCCTTCATTATACTGCAGAAAGGGAGCAGAAGGAGTAAAATCTAAGTAAAATTTCACAATTCACACTGTCTGCAAGTCTGCACAGCAGCACACACAAAAATGTGGAGAGAGAGAGAAAGCTTCTGAATTTAATGTAGTCGAGAGAAACGACTCACACAGGCATTAAACAGGGTGCTTTTGAACGTGATACATAAAGTAATAATAATAATAATAATGATAGTGCCCGATTCCTTCATATAATTCATCTTTATATTTTAACGGATTTCCTAATCTCACCAGTCCAATCCACCAGCTACAAGTCCAAAGTCCAAAATCCAAAATCAACTGGAATTTTCAATTGTGTAACGTGCAAAGGATTTTTTTATTAGTGGAAAACTATAGCTTTCAAAATTATGTATTGAGGAAATATTTCCTGTACACAAAAACTGTCGGTGACTGTGGCCAACATGATGACAAGGAGAGAATTACCTTCAAAATACAAATGTGTACACATTTCAAGCTACTTTAATTCTGTCATTTGTCTCTCCAACTAATACTCTTTAAAAAAAGTTAACAGGAACCAGCAAGTGAGCAAGCAAATCTACAATCTGCACACACACACAAACGCCTGCAATACCAACAAAATGTAATAATATTATCATTATCTGGAGGTACATGAGTTCATATTTATTTTTCCCTTCCACTTCATTCTAAACTAAATCCTTCCTCCATGTCAATTTATTTTATGTCTGTCCTTTCTATATTAAAACCAAACAGTATTTACAGATAAGTTGGTTCATGTTCACAAATAAAATTCCGTATTTGTTTGCACGATAATTTTGCGACAGGTCAGCAACAGAAGCAGCAGCAGCAGCAGCAGCTTATTTTTCCAGCCACAATTTCCCCTTACGAGTTTTCCCAGAACACATGATAATAAATTTGTGTATTTAGTATTTAGTATTTCATACCGTGGATTCTCGTCTTCGTCTTCTTCTTCTTCTACAATTTCTGACGGTTTCACATGAAGTCTCTCCATGTCAATTAAAAGGAATGCAAGACGTGAAATGGTGAAATGGTGAAATACAAAATGCGGGTAGTTTGTTCATCGGTATATTCGGTATTATACACAGTATTTTTTTGAGGATTTTGTGGCAGTAGCAGTGGTAGTGAATAGAGTATTCCTTTTCCTTTTCATTTTCCTGGTAGTGGTAGTGGTGGTGGAGAGTGGAGAGGGAAAAAGAGAAGAAGGAAATGAGGGAAGGAAAAGGAATGGAATGGAGTAAAAAGGTTTTTATTGGCGTTGTTGGCATCAATCTAGGCTGTGAAACTGGCGTTTATGAGTATAGCTTTGATTGCAATAACCCTTAATCATTGTTTATAGTACGTCGGCGGAGTGATTACGCCTCTCTCACTCTTTCTCTATTGCTTCTCTAATGGAAATAACATTAGCTCCCCCCCTCCATACCATACAGAACATGTATATGTATACTTTTCCCGATATATACGAATATGCTTTCACATTCACAATTCACACACATATGTACGATACACGACCGGCGGTTGTGTCCAACATCTACAAATTCTACAAGTTATATTATTATAGCTCAGCTTGTTCGTCGTTCGTTCGTCCTCTTGTGCTTACGCTCACAGTTTTCCCAGTTCTCAGAGTTCCCCAGTTCGAACATCACCTTATTACGATCCCGATTAGCTAGAGAGAGTGTAGAGAGAGAGAGAGAGAGAGAAAGAGAGAGAGAGTTGAGCATATAAATATAAATATATCTCACAGACTCAGAACCAGTCTGATCGTGAGAGAGAGGGAGAGAGAGAGACGCTTTCCTCTTTCCTCCACGTTCCATTTGAACTGAAACTGAAAACACACCTAAATATATTGCCAATGCTCAATGAGCCATTATCAACGTACGAGTAAAAAAGAGCAGAAGGAGAAGGAGTTAAATGCAAAACCAACATGCGCTTGACATGTTCAATTTCTGTATGCACACACACACACACACACAAATTGTCATAATTTTTTTCTAGAGGGTGTTCTGCAGTATCTGTAGATATAGTCTGTATTCTGTCATTGAGTGTTTTTCTTTAATTTCAATAACTATATATAGCGAGACCGCGCATGAGGAAAACGGTGAAAATGAGTGGATTTTTTTCTCTCAGGCATTTATGTATTTACTCAATTTATTTAATATCCAAACTGTCGATGGATTTCCCTTTCATTATACTTCTCTATTTATGTTATAAATTTGTAGTAAATACATATTACATAGAACGACCAATTTCGGTCCACCTCATGTATACTGCACAGAAATGTTTTGGCTACTGTGTTTATTTAATTTTAACTATGATTGAGGCTTGTGAAAATGACATATCATGCCTAATTATAATCATGATGGACAGAAGTCAAAAGTCAGAAATTGCGGGAAATAACGAAAAAATTGAAAAAAATTGGGATTATTCGGTGCATTTGTTAATCCTCCTTGTTGGTCTTTGTTCATTTAGTATGACATTTCGTGTAGTCGCTGTATTTGAGTTTTTTTTACAGGACTCGAGTTGGAGTTGCTGTATCTGTAATAAATATTAAATATATATACATATTTTTAGTCGATTTTGTTGTGTTTGTCCTGGACGTGGAGGACTGGAGACAAAGAGAAAGAGAGAGGGAGAGAAAGGATGCCGACAAAAACACAAGATTTATCACATCTCCACTCTGTATATGGCTAATAACTATAAGCAATTAAGATATGAAATTACGCTCATACTTACGTCAAAATTATACATCGTAATTTATTGACCACGGCCTCGACTTGTGTGTGTGTGTCTACTCTGTTCAGTTCTGTAGGTATATACAACTAATATTTGTCAAATATACACACAGTCAATACACCTTTGCAATAATAAAACACATTACGACCCATCTCCATCTTTTTATGATGTACACACAATTTTTTTATTATTCTATTATATAACTCTGTTTTATCTTTTTCAGAAAAGAGTCCGCTCGCGAAAAATCATTTGATATATTCACGTTGAGTAGCTGATAACGTTTTTTTCTTACCCACAGTTTTACCAAAATTAGTTAATCGGAATGGAAATAGGATAGTAATTGCAATGGCAATAAAATCCGTTTGTCGGGGCCAATCCTTTGGGTGTCAATTGGACACAGGAAGGCGGTTGACGATGGATCTCCGTGCATAATAAGTCAC